>SNQJ01S0268007.1:0-11851 GCA_010110895.2 Picea sitchensis | reverse complement strand
GGATTTCACCATAAGGGGACCACTTTGGAGTTGATACATATGTAATTCTTATAAACCATGACAAGACAATAATGAGTCATATTTACATCAAACAAACTTGGGTCCATTACACAAACCTTTGTGCTACAGGGATTTCTTCAAGGGTTGACATCAATGACAACCAACCTTAATCAACACCTCTATCCATGGGCATACTCAATCTTTAATGGAAAAGTTGGTCGGACTAACCAACGGAGTTCGTTGGCCCAACGGTGGTAGATGTTGTTGTAAGGCATTGGATAGGGGGAGGTCCCAGGGTCAAGCCCACGGGCCTGCCCTTTTGGGTTATTGTTATATATATATGGATTGGAACTTCGCTAAGTTTGGAGCATTGTTTAGATTCATCGGAATTTGTAGTTCGGCCGCCAGATTTGGCGAGCCCCTTTTTATTTTTGAAAATTTGGTTTCGGGCCCTCATTGGGCATCTACCCACTACCACGTGGGAGCCCATGACTAAGCCATGTGGAAACCAACCATAATCCCACGCCAACCACTTGGGCAGTCACCTACCACGTCAACCTGCCATGTCACCTGCCAAATCCCGTATGGTGCCAAGTGGTTGTACGAAATGCCACGTGGCACTTCCTCATTGGTCCATAGATAGACCTGAAAATGTCAAAAACGAGTGACACGTGGCATCCTCTAGTGCTGCCACGTCACCATGATGATGCCATGTTGACATCAGCATGACACGTTTCACCCCCTGTGTGTACCACGTACATTGTACAGACGTTGACGTCATCCGTACTGATGTTGACATCAGCAGTACAGATGTTGAATCATCCCTCTTGACTGGGCTAGGTTGACCAAAACTTTGACCGCAAATATATTTTGATCCGTAACTCTGTTTGATGAGTCATTTACGATGTTGGAAATCTTGTGATACTCTCTTCGCGATGATTCCAATTTTGTTGATTATTTAGGACTTTGAATTTTTTCCCTTTCTTTGTCTGTTGAGGCCATAATGAGCTTCCTGAGTTGCTTCTGTGAATTCTGAGTTGTCCTTAGTCTTCTCTGGATCCTTTTTGGATCATGCAAGAAGATGGATTCAATATCCATCTGATGGACCTCCCATTTATTTGAGGCACCAAGGGAAAGATTAAGGTGGATGGAATTCATTTTGGCTACAGGGGAAAAGGTTTCATTATAGTCAATTCCTTCAAATTGGGAAAATCCTTTGGCAACTAAACAAGTTGTGTGCCTTTCAAAACTTCCATCTAATGCATACTTAGCTATGTACACCCATTTACATCTGAAAGGTTTTCTTCCTTTTGGAAGAGGTACAAGATCCCAAGTATCATTTTGCATTAAAGAACGATACTCTTCAGTCATTATTGTATCCCAATATGGATGACCTGAAGCTTCTGAGAATGTTTTTGGATCATGAGTCTCTGATACTTGAGCCAAAAGAGAAGAAGCTCGCAGGACGAAGAAGGCACAAACACTGAATTAGGCTCGTAGGCCAAGATATTTTCATCAAATTTAACATATCTTCTAATAATAATTTCATTACAATGTGGTTGAATAAGTCTGTAACCTTTGACATCTTCAGAATAACCAAAAAATATACACTTCTCACTTTTAGGCTGCAATTATTTCCTTTTATCATCAGTAATGTGAGCTCGTGCTATACTTCCAGATACACGAGAGTGACTGTCATCTAGTTTAATTTTAGTCCAAGCTTCTTCCAGTGTTATATTTTTAAGAGCCTTTGTGGGAGTGTGATTTACTATGTAATTTTCACAATTGATGGCTTCTTCCCAATACTCTAGACTTAATCCCTTATATTGGATCATACAATTAGCCATTTCTTTTAATCTATGGTTCTTTCTCTCAGCAACACCATTTTTGTGTGGTGTATATGGAGTAGTATGTTGCATTTGGATGCCCTGTGTAGTGCAGTAACTTGTAAAATCATTGTTCACATATTCGCCTCCATTATATGTTCTTAACCTTTGAATTTGATGTCTAGATTGCATTTCTACAAGGGCCTTGTAGGCCAGAAACTTGTCAAAAACTTTGATCTTAAGTTTTAAGAAGTAAACCCAAGTATGTCTAGAAAATTCATCACTGAACGTTAAGAAATAATTGCACCTAGAAAAAGAAGGATAATAAAGTGGACCACACAAGTCACTGTGAACAATATACAAAGGGCCCGAGGCGTGCCAAGAGACACTTTTGTCAAAAATGTCCCGATGATGTTTTCCAAGAACACAACTGGCACAAACACCATATCTGCATGAAATAAGAGGAAGACTAGTCACCATCTGTTGATTACATAGTTGTTGCAATGAGTGATAGTTTAAATGGCAAAACCATTCATGCCAAAGTTTTCTCAAGTCATCACTATGAGCAACAAAAACTGATGGAAAAGATGATGACCCAAAGTTGTCAAACTTATACAACCTAACAATATCATCAACAATTCAAGTTGCAAGAACATGATGAGGATATTATAGATCCTTGATTACAACTTGGTGAGGTGAAAACTCTACCATTTTACCTTCACCTGAATGAGTGATTTGATATACCAATAGAAGGTTATAGGAAAGACTTGGAACACATATTACATCATTGAAATGACCATTATCTACCTGAATTGTTCCAGATCCTACAACACTAAGAGATATATCATTACCAACAAATATTTTCTTGGTGTTACATTCATTTAGAGTAGAAAATATAGTTTTCTCCTTAGCCATATGATAATATGCTCTAGAATCAATAAGCCACTCATCAAAAGAAGAAGTAAAAGTTGCATTGAAGGAGAAACCAGAAGCAGAAAGTGCATGTCTATGAGAAGAAGAAGTAGTAGTAGAATCAATATTGATGTTTTGTTTCTTCATCACTGCTTCTAAACATGCCATCTTCTTGAAACAGTTGGACTCATCATGACCATATTTCCCACAAAAATTGCAATGTCTCTCAATCTTCTTATTTTTAGATTTTTCTCATTTGTCACCATTAGGAGTTGAAGTTGTCCAAGTCATTTTGGGACCCTTGTTTTGTTTGTTTTTGTGGCGAGGATGTTGTTTCTTTAGATTATTGGGTTTATCTTTTTTCGAGGCTACTAAGGATTTGTTGGAGGTACCTGGAGTGTTGATCACTCCAAGTTGTACAAGCTTATATTGCTCTCTAATCAAAGTATCACAAAAGGACTCACAAGTGGGTTTTTGATAAGCTTTCCCTATAACCTCTCTCATGGCATAGAAGGTATATACAAACACAGAATATGCACTACCTATCTTAGAAATAATAATATATATGTAATGCTCTTCCTCCATCTTTATGTTACACTCTTCACATAAAATTCTAAGTGTTTTAAACTCAGATAGATAGTCTTGAATGCAAGAAAAAACATTTGGACTTAAAGTCAATATCTTATTTTCTAACTGATGTGCTCGAATAATATTGTGTTTACAAAACACAGATTCAATATTTTCCCAAGCTTCATCAGGGTCATCAATTTCTTGAAGGTGGAACCTTAAATTAGGAGAGATGGACATTCTGACTAGTCCACATGCATCTTCATTCCTATTATCCCATTTGAATTTATTTTCATGATCAGTGGGTTATTTTTCCTTTCCCAAGGTAATCTGGTACAAGCCTTTACTTCTTAATAAATCCTCCATATAAGATTTCCATTGGAAATAGTTAGTGCTAGTAAGCAAAATACCACTGGAAGAATCCATATTAAATATGTAGATAATGTGGATTTAAAAACTGAAACTGATGATATGGATGGAAAGATCTTGAAAAACTAGGCAGTTTAAAAAAAAATGGCACTGAAAACAGACTTCGGATGTGAAAGTTATGCCATTTTGATAAAAAGTATAAACGGTAACTCAAGAGCCACGTGGCAAGTAGAAGTTGTTCCACGTGATGATACCCCTCCAAATAACCTCACTTTTACAAATAAGTTGTTTCATGAAGTGACCCACTTTTATAAAAAGAAGTGGGGATCACTTTTACAATGCAGTTACTTTATAAAAGAAAGTTGCATGCAAAATAAATAACTTTAAAATAAAATATTAAAGCTACTTATAGTGATTCACTTTTATACTTGAAGTGAAATGCACTTTACAGTGTATGTGTGGAATTTTTCAAAAAAAGTAACAAAAAAGAGACTTGAACTCAAGACCTCTTACTTAATAAGGAAACTTTTAACCAAGTGAGCTAGCAAAACATATTGTATTGTTTAGAAGGAGGATTGTTGTTCTTGTTCTTGTTGAATATGGCCTTGGAGAGCATACTCATAAAAATATATTTTCACACAAGAAAAACATTTCGCTGCTCGATGACAACAAGGGTTAGATCTCGATTAGATTACCCAGAAAATGCACCATTTCCGATATGTTTATGATTTGTCGAGATCGCACAAGGAATGGGGAAAAGAGCATACGCAAATCCAAAGGAGTAGCAACCTGGAATCAAAAAACCGAAAAACAAATTATTGCTCTACAAAAAAAGGGTGTATTTAGGGTTTAAACCTTTGAATATGACTAAAATGGTCCTATCCTGGGAAAATGGAAACCTTTTTGAGTGAAACAAAAAGCGTTCCTAACTTATGCAATGGAATAGTCCTCTTGGCCTAGAAATGTATGTAAATGGAAGAAACCATAGATGAGGCAACTCGACTTCACGATCTTGATCTATAGCGGGAGCAAGTCTTCAAACATGCTATGATACCATGTTCGACAACACAAGTATTCCAACAGAAGATGAACACCTTCAGTAACCACTCAAACAACAAGATCAAAGATCAACACACCAATATTTTGATGTGGTAAAACCCCTACAGGGAAACATCCACAGCCCCATCCAACATGGCCACTTGGAGCAATTTATTAATGCAAAAGAAAAAGATTATGGAGAGATTTTACAAGAGACTTTATCACAATAAATAATCGACAAATGACCCTCCATTCTATTTAAATAGAGATCATGGACCAATCAGGTGTTAAGCCACGAATCAATGTAGTTGTTAAAATCGAGGAGAATATGAACCACCGGATCACTCCATGTCGGGAACATCTCGTGATCGTCGGATTTCCTAACTACAAGTGCATATTAATGCATATTAAAGAAACACGTGTTTACCTAACGAAACATTATACCAAGTAGATATTAACTAACTCCTAAGTGTCTAAATATCCTAACATAATCAGTGTGCGAAATGGATCTCGGAATCAAAAGTTATGGCAAAAATACAAAAGGAAGTTTTGTTAGACTCTCCACTGTGTCGATGGTAGGAGGATTTTTGTTTTATCGGAGGTCAGAAGATTTTCACTTTATTAGAGATCTGAATCTTTTCGCTTTGTCGAAGATCCAAACTTTTCACTTTTGATATATCAGTGCAAAGAAATTATTTCTCATCTGCTATAGCCTTCTACGTACCGGACTAAAAATAGCCTTCTACTCCTAACATATGGGAGTAAAAATATCATTTCACCTATGATATACTCGAGTGAAAATAATATTTTACCTCAGATAACCAGAGCAAAAATAGATTTCTACTCCTTACATATCAGAGTAAAAATAACATTTTACTTCCAACATATGGGAGTAAAAATATCATTTCACTTGAGATATACCAGAGTGAAAATGATTTTTTACCTCCATACGTACTAGAGTAAAAACAACCTTATACCCCTGACATATGGGAGTGAAAATATCATTTCACCTCTGATATACCGAAGTGAAAATGATATTTTACCTCCATACATACTAGAGTAAGAACAACCTTTTACTCCTGATGTATGGGAGTAAAAATATCATTTCACCTCCGATATACCAAAGTGAAAATGATATTTTACCTCAAATGCATGTAATTAAAGAATCAGGTTATGATGTGAAGTATAATATGGATTTTAAATGTTTATAAACCATGCTATTAGCAATTTAAAAGGAAAACCCTCATTCTTTAATCATTATTAAACCTCGTTTAATAATTTACTTAAATTTAAATTGTTTCTTTTGGAAGAAATTTTGTTTGATATAATTTTGTGTATTAGCTTGAATAAAAAATGCTAACAAATGACGTTGTTGAAGAGGATTTTGACGCAAGTGCATTCCAAAAAAATCCGTACCTTTCTCATACAATGTTCGATTGGGGTGTCATTTTTTGCGATGCAAAGAGCATGGGGAGAGGAATTTCAGTGAGAGGACGTACTACTTCAGTCAAGCATTTCAACAATTTCATGGTTGAAAAGGCTTGCTTGGCAGGAAATCCTTGGCGATCATTCTCACACTTTTGGGCCTCATATATCATTTCCGTCAATGGTGTTGGAATTAAAATCCCGCAAAACATACACTTAGTCTATTTCAGGGGTGAAGATTCCACTTTGGTCAGTACCCAAAATTGCGAGCAAAGGTATTTTTTAATGAAAGTTTAGACCTCGCTCTCGTTACTACTTCACCCGAATTTAGTTATGTCAATTCTTATGGAATATATGTTATACAGGCTCTTAATCCATCCACTATAACTAAATTCATGTGTTATTGGTTGAGAAATATAATCATGTGAAAACAACCAGCTGACATTTGGAGTACTTGACACTGGTTATGAGCTGGGAGGAACAATTCTTTTACAAGGTGAAATTCAGAGCTATCCTATGTCTTGTAGATGCTACAATTAACCCACCTGACAATAAACAACACTTTCATGAGCAAGGTTATTCATAGAATCAAAAGGCACAAAATATACATGCTAGTATGGTATGCGTAATGAAAGCTTTCAGCGACAAAAACAGACTTTCCAAGATTATTATAGTACTCAATTGCGACTATAACATGACATTAATTAAAATTGACAGGAAATCAACAGCAGTCATCTATTCAGACTTGAAATGCTTGATCATTGATAATCAAAAGAACCTGACTAATGTGTGTAGAAAAAAGGATTTGAGTTGGAAGAATTTAGGAGAGGCCTCAAGATGTGAGTGTCTCACTTACATGGCCTATGTCGGTGAGAAAGCAAGTTCCCTGTCGATACACCTTGTGTTGGTGAGGGATGGGAATATTTCGCTGACGTATCAGCGGAAGAAGGAGATTCCTCACTGATACATTGTGTGTCGACGAGGAATAGTGATCCACCACTGGTGTGTCATCGGTCGAGAGCAAGTTGGCCTCTAATGTATCGGTGGTGCGAAATAGTTTGTGTCGCCAAAGATACGACAATGTCGTTGACATACTATGTGTCGACGCAAATAGAGGAAGATTGTTGATACACTGTGCATCGACGAAGATAGAGGATGCCCGCTGATACACTGTGTATCGACAAGCCAGAGTGATCTTCAAAAAAATCTCAAGATGGTCAAGTCTAGAGGGAAAGAGGAGGATCTTGGACTTTAACATTTACATGAAAGAGTCTTGAAGGTTTTCTAGTAGCAAGAAAAAGTAATAGTTGGGGCCAATTTATTCTCTTAGATTTATGGTGTTTTGAAGTGAAGAGAAGAAATTAGGAAAAGTGGTGTGCTGACACAATAGAATGAAAGAATAAGCAGTGCGAGTTTCACTCTCATTGCTTGAAAGGTACACTATGGATTTGGATCTGTAAAAACCCAATAGACAAAGGCGGTATAGCCTAAATCGATAGTATTCTTGTTGGCGTTATTACCCTTGCCATAGTTTGAATATGAGTAATTTATTATCAAATATGTGTTGCAGTAGTTTAAACAATATGAAATATTTAAAAATACGCAGTTATGCATGTAAGGTACAATGTCTCAACAATTTAATGATACTTGCATCTTGTCTATATTAAGAATGTTACAACATGTTTAGACGAACTAAGTAATATTTTTCAAAATTGATTGCTCAAATGCACCTTGGTGTTTGATGCAGGAAATGAGTGAGAATGACTTTAATAACTTGAATTTCAGAAGTAAGGCTAGCTCATGAGGAAGGCTTATGAGATTTCAGTTGAGCCAATGATTCCATCAAGACTTTGTGTTTTGTTTTATGGAAAGACATAAGCGTATGGGAGGATTTGGCATGAAGAGATGCAACAACTCTAAGATGGTCTTATTTGGTAATTGGGGGGTTTCCACTAGAATTGAAAGAATTCTCTTCCGATCTATTCTCAATCCAATAAGGTGTTCCTTAGGTAATCTTACACCAACCGCTTCAAGTATTAGAAAGTTGGTCTTTAGGGAGAAATTTTAAAATTCATCTGAGTAGATAAAATATGCAAATTTGATTCAATTTTTTTAGTCTTTTATAAAGCATTGCAAGTTCTATGTTAAATAAATAACAATTCCAGTTAAATTAAAAATCCTTTCAAATTTCAAATTTCAAAAACATACTTCTAACTTACATAAATAATGGTTGTTTCCTTTGAAATTTGTCATAAAATAACTTCCATTGATGTTTGAGATTGTATTCCAACCCTACTACAATTGAGAGCTCCTAGCTTCAAAAATTCATGGCCACTCACTCAGTTATTTTCAATCTTGCAAGAAGAAATTTGAATCTTGCAAAAACAAAGGACTAGTTGGAGTGCAGTTGGTTATAAAGCATTGGCTTCTAGTTGTAGAGGATACCCATTCCTTGGTTGTTTCTCTCACTTTAATAGCCTAAGGGGATCTTGCATGCAAGGTCCCCCTTGCATGCAAGCTACAACTGGACACCACAACTATTGTCATTAGACACTGCAACAAGAAATATGAGTTATGGACTATGGGCTATGGTTTGTGCTATCTAAAAACATTTAATGTTTGGAATTAATGCTAACTTGAAGCTTAACATTAATCCATCTTGATATATATATATCCACTTTTTCAAGTTTGAAATCAAACATGTCATTTTAATGTTTGGAATTAATGCTAACTTGAAGCTTAGCATTAATCCATCTTTATATATATATATATATATAAAGTTTGAAATCAAACATGTCATTTATATGAAGCCAAACAAGATGTCAAAATTTCTTCTTGGTTAAAAAAAATATGATAAAAAAATGTTGTGGAGAAAAAGTGTTCAATAATATAGCAAACTAGGACTTTGGGATAAAAAAAATTATTTGCACATGAAACTAATAAAAATGACAAGTCGTTTACAATAGTCCGTGCTTCCTTCAAGCAAGGACTCATAAAGAAGGATATATAAATAGGTGTACCCTATAAAATGGTATGGGACTAATAAAGTGGTATTTGTAAATGGGTACCCTATAAAATGGTATGGGCTATAAGGTATAATAAACATTCACAACATTAAATATCAAGATTTAAACTTTACTAGCATTCACAACATTGAGTATCAAGATTTAAACTTGACTATAATATTGAGAGTTAAGTCCTATAATGAGCTCCACATGTCCCTTTCATTTAAATGCTATATATAAATGCTATATATGAATGGAAAAAAATGCACATGTGAAATTTAGAAAGAGAGGAAAAACCATAGTTCATTCTTAATCTTTGCCACTAAATCTTATGTGTTAAATTTCAAGAGCATCCATTCACAACTTCTTCTTAATTCCCTATTTACATGGTATTTTGCTTGTAAATGTATTTTTGTGGCATACAACTTTGTATACGTTGGAGTGGTTTTTGCTTAGTTATTTACTCAAAATCTAATTGTTTGAGAAAATTCCTATGATGGTTTCATATTTTGATTAACCAACTATGATGGTTTCGTATTTTTATTAACCAATTATTGTTGTGTTGTATATGTTGCTTTTATATTTGGTTAACTATTTGTTCTTACAAATGAATATACTCTCGTAAGAAAAATGACTTCATTTTTAATTATGTGACACACATATATGATAGTTTTATATTTGGTTAACTAGGTGATATTATTTTGCATATGATGGTTTCATATTTGGTTAATTGATTTCTCTTACAAATTATCTATTTTACAAAAGAACATGATTTTTTTAATTCCTTTTCAATACTCAACTTTCACTTTTCAACAAAGTAGATGTATTTGCTTTATTTATTTATCTTGTATTCTAGGTTATAAATAATTTACCTAACTTTAGGGACGGTGATTTCATAATTGAGCCTTGCGAGCAACAAGAAATCAAATTCTCATGGGGACTAAATGTTGCAACCAACGACAAGGTAGAGGCATTAGTTGTATTTCAATGTCTTGAGATTCTCTCTTAAATTAGCACCACATGTAGGATCAAGGTTCTTCTATCAATGTAGAAACATTGGAGGCCTCAAGGTCCGTATGTTTAAGGAATCATCGAATAATGCCCGTGATGGGTAGTTTTTCCATTTTTGTATAGATATTTTGCATTATCCTGGTTTGTTAAGTTTTATTGTTGTCAAATGTTAGGAAGAAAGACTTAGTTTCTTTTGTGGAATTATAATTTTGTAGAATTCTTGAACATCATATAAGAAACCAAAATTCCAATATGGTTTTCTAATATTGTGGGCTGGCTAAAGCCGTCGATTTTTTACTAAATATAAAAATATCTATTTTGTTTAAAAATTTAAACAATTCGCCTAATTTCTATATTTCTTAGTTTTGATCATTTCTTGCCAATGATACTTGTCAAAATTCTTAACAAATGAACAAAATTATATTCCATTCTTATAGTTGTGACATATGTTTTTTGTTTCCAAGATAATAAAAAAAAACTTTATATTCAATATTTTTTAATTGAAATTAGAATATGTTGGTTGTGGATTCTGATTATCTTCTTGATTCAGAGGTATTTGTTTTCAATCGTGTTTATACCCCATGAAGACTTTACACCCCGGAAGAATGTACACTTCTCCACGCGGGGGAGTGAAAGGGGGTTACCCCCCTTACAGGGTCCGAGGGCAAGTGGGCCCCCAGTAGGGGTTCGTGGGACAACGTTCCTTGATGGGGGATCGTGGGTGAAGCCCCCAAAGGAAAAATTTCCTTGTAAATGTATATTGTAATTTCATAGTAAATCTAGACCGCTCATTATAGGGTCGCAGATATGACAGTAGAAGTTATGTTAGGGTTGTTTTCCCTAGAAGGAAACCCTCTTTTATGAGGGAAATGTATTGCGTCTATGTATCATTGTAAATATTGTATTCCGAGTGAGGAGATTGTGAGAGAGAGAAGAGGAAGTTACAACGGGTGTGTTATAGGTTGTATCCCTTCATTTGTTGGATAATAATAAAGGAAGGACCTGACAATTTCTCTGGTGGACATAGCCCACACTGGGTGAACCATGTATATTTGTGTCTCTATTGTATTGTGTATATTCTATGTTTTATTTCCGCATTTGTTTTATTTTATTGCTCTGTGATCCTGTTTTTACAACAGAATATACATTGTTTAGTCAATAAGACTCAAAAAAGAGAGTAACATGACTATCCACCACCATCCTTGTCGGACATATACATTAAATTTTCATCATAAAAGAAGTCTATGTCTAAATATAAATGTAAGCTTTCAACAAAAGAAAAAAAAAATTAACAATCAAGTGAATCGAGGTTTTTTTCCCTTCTTTTCTTTTACCTCTATCTAGCCTCCTAAAGGAAGTGATGCTTCTACTGCTTGAAGGACATAATTTGGAGCTTTAAAATTTTCAAGTAATGGTTGCTCCTTATTGAAATCTTAATTTTTAGAATCATGTTCTCTCTTCAATTCTCCAACTATAACTTTGGAATCAACTATGTCTTGAGACACGATGTCCCCCATAATTATCCCTTCTTCATGATCCTTTGAATTATGATCTTTATTAGTAGTCTTTATTTATGTTCCTTCATTAATGTATTTTTCATGAGTGGACAACTTTTTGAAACTCTCATCATCTTCATCTTCCTCAGGTGGGGGCTCATTGAGATGCCAATTTTTAGGTTTATTAAAGGGTTGACCCTTT
>SNQJ01S0268006.1:0-11851 GCA_010110895.2 Picea sitchensis | reverse complement strand
GTGTTTTTTGGTCATTTAAAAAAAAATATTTATTTGTGAAGATTTTGTTCTTTCTATTTATTTGTTTTTTAATGTAAATTAAAAAAATAAAAAATAAAATTTGTAAATAAATTTTCAAGTGACTATTTGGAGTCCAATTTTGGGTTGTTTATTTACATAGGATTTTGTTGTCAATATCACAATTTCAATTAGGTCGTAAATAGCTATGATTTTCACGTTTAGGAAAAACCATTTTTTTTATGTAGCATCCCTTTTTATTTAGGTGTTGATTTTAAGGTTTTTCTGAGCTACTGTCTAAGTTTTGAAGACCATGTTCAAAAAATGTTGTAATTTTGACCACGTTTAAAAAAGTCGTGCTATCGGTAGCACCACTTTTTGATTTGGGGGTTGATTTTCATGTTTTTTACGCAAAAATATGGGTTTTAAGGGCTAGAGTTCTCGTTTCTAGGTCACAATTCTCATTAAGTCAGTAACTATGTTTAGAGGGGAGTCAGGAAGAATGAACTAATGAAGGCATTCGTCTCTTTGTTATCACGCGCATGTGGGGGAGGTATCTTTGCACATTACCATAGGAAAGTCACTAATGAAATGTGTGCTTAGTAAATTTCATCTTATCTAGTTCTGTGGGCGCTACGAATCTCATGAGGCATGTAGGACTGCTCCAACACTTGTGGTTGAGCCATATCCTCTCCCCTCTAAAATACCATCTCAGTTTTCAATGCCTTTCGACCTTATTCAAAGGATACTAAGTAAAGGATTATTCCTTCCTTGTCCTTATATTGGCCTTCCATGTTACTTTTCTTTGTCTATTAGAAGTGGAGCTTCCATCACCAGAAATAGAGATCCAACAATAAGAAAGAAAACAAAAAGATGAAAACAATTTGAATTTAAAAACAAACAAGTAAGATACAAACAATTATTTCTTACTGTTCCTAACACAAAATTTTCATTTTGTGTTTAACTTACATATTTTTCTTTTACATATTGGATATATTAGATATGGGTCCATTTATTATAGCCAATTTGCTTAAGATGACCAGACGGGCCAATGTTGAATTCTGAGTTTGGTTGTTGAGTGGAACCTTCCACTATGAAGAAAACTATCATGTGAAGTGAACGGGCGAGAGGGAGTCCATCCATAGACTCAACGCTCTATATGGGGCCATCATCGCTTGACAAATCAGGCATGCTTCTAGATTTCGTGGTGGATATCTCTAGTGAAAAAGCATTTTAAGTTTTCTTGCTGAACGATATCATCCGCTATGAAGAAAACTCTCATGTGCAGTGGATGGCCTAGAGGGTTCTATCCAGAGACTCAACGCTCTATATGTGGCCATCACTGCTTAACAAATCGGGCGAGATTCTAGATTTCATGGTGGATATCTCAAGCAAAAAATCACGGGCCTTGTGCAAAGTAGTTTCATGTTGTGGGAAACTGTTACTACATTTCGTGACTTTGTGCAAAGATTACAGGGATTTTCTGCAAATATTACAGGCTCTTGTAGGTTTGCATGGTGGCATAGGTGGAAGAAAATTCTCTATAGGCTATTATGGCCTTTGCATTACATCATAACATTTAATGTTAAGAAATAATGCTAAAATCATTCCTAGCATTACTTCTTTTGGAAAAAATGAGTATGCAAATGTATGACATAAACTAAGTTATATTCTTTGTTTGCCTCGGGAAGAGGCCAAATAAGAGGTCGAAAGAAAAACTTTGTTAAAGTATATGAATTCCCAACCTTAAATTGTATGATCTTTGAATAATTTGGTTAAAAGAGTGAAAATTTATTGGTTTTTGTGCCAATTTAATAGAAACTCTGAAAATCGATTACTAATAGTCCCTCAGCCTGAAGGGTAGGGCTTATCCTGTTGTTAGAAACCTCTTGGTACAGAAGGATTTGGGGAAGAAAAGAGCTAACTAGATAACAACCTTGCAAGAATACGATCTAGAGATCAAACCTGCCAAAATTGTCAAAGGGAAGGGGTTATGTAAACTAGTGGTTAAATCAACAAGTGATGAAGTACAAGAAGATGCCTTGTATCAAGACCAAGAGCTTCTTGAAAGAGAAATTTCCTACATCCCTGTTAATTCATACCAAGGGCATTATGAAATGAAATATTACTCAACCCATGGGTCAACCCCACATTATTTGGAACCTAAGAAGAAGAGATCTCTTCAACTCAAATAAACTCAATATCATATCATTCAAGGAATGTTATGTAGGAATAATTATGATGGTGTTTTCCTAAGATGTCTTGAGAAGAGAGATGCATAAAAGGTTCTATCTAAGCTTCATGATGGACCAGATGGTGGGAATTTCAGAGTTGGCACTATTTATCATAAGATCCCCACGACATGCTATTATTGGCTTGCTTTGTTCAAATATTCTCACACCTATGCAAGGAAATGCCTAGAATGTCAAAACTTGGCTGGAAGAGAAAATACATATACCTTCCCCCTGCAACTTGTGATTATAGAACACCTTTTTCAACAATGGGGTTTGGACGTGATTGGGGAAATTAACCCCAACTCCTCTCAACTACACAAATATATTTTGACAGCCGCATAATATTTCACTAGATGGAAGGAAGCAGTTCCCCTGAAGACAATCAACGACAACCAAGTGACATCATTCCTTGAATCTCATATTATCACTAGATTTGGAGTCCTTGAGTCTTTGTTTTTTATAATGCCAAGTATTTTTATTCTC
The DNA here is from genome assembly GCA_010110895.2 of Picea sitchensis. Lineage (NCBI taxonomy): Eukaryota > Viridiplantae > Streptophyta > Pinopsida > Pinales > Pinaceae > Picea > Picea sitchensis. Next base: position 9,137 of record SNQJ01S0268006.1, on the reverse strand, counting down.
TGAAATTAACTGAACATGCTCTTGAATGGAACATTAAAGTTAAATATTGAGTAAACTACTATCCATAAGGGAATGGGTTGGCTGAGTCAAAAAATAAAAGCCTGATCAAAATCCTAAAGAAAATTGTCAAGGATCATCAAAAGAATTGACATCTAGCCCTCTAGAATGCCCTTTGGGCTAACAGAATAACACCCAAGTCCTCTATTGGTAATTCCCCCTTATTCCTAGTCTATGGAAGGAAAGCAACTTTGCCTATCCATACCTTATTTCCATCCCTACAACTTGCTCAATCTATCCAATATGAAGCATGTTCTGTAATGCAAGATAGGTTGAACATGCTGCTGAAACTGGAAGAAGAGAGGGAAAATGCAAAAATGAACTTCACGTGACATCAAGAAGTAATTAAAAAGTGGTTTGATAAATAATCCATGGGTAATAAATATTTTCAAGAGGGAGATCTTGTTCTTAAATGGGAGAAAGCAAATGAGCTTAAAGGTAGCCATACAAAGTTCCAAAAATTGTGGTTGGGCCCATATCCAATTCACCAGAAATTTGGTCCTGTAACATTTAAACTTAGAACTTTGGAGGGAGACGTGGAGGAGCTCCTTGTCAATGGTCAAATCCTCAAACGATACTTCTCCTGATCACCCTTGGTAGTGTAGTCTTGTACAAAGTAGGATTCTTTTTCGACTTTCTCTAGAATAAAAAAATGTTTTTGTTTTTATTTTAGCACTTCAATTTTCTGCCACAATCAAGCTCTTGCCATCCTCTTGCATTTGAATTACTGAAACTATTTTTCAGGCCTAGAAAGTGCCGTGTTGGTGAATGGTTGGTTAGGTACTCATTGTAATGATGAAATGTATTGTATTTTGTTTTGAACAACTTAATTCGACTTATGGTTATACATTAAGGTAAGAACTCATCAGTATTTGTTTCAAAAGATCACCAACTGTACATAGCATGTGTATAAGTCACTAGAGTCAACATGAGATTGGTTTCCCATGTGACTATTCTCATATTCATCTCATTGTTCAAAAAACATGATACAATAACAATTCTTGTGTTTTTAGGATGATTCTTGTGAAGCTTCCCTGTCCCATAGCTTCTTAACCTTAAGGAAAATATATTGGAAAAGAGCCCATGAAGCTAAATACTGACTGAGACTTGCTTATCAAAATGACTCTTGTATCACCCCACTTCCTTCACACTCTACATGCAGATGCATATCTTTAACCAAAATCTAAAAGGGTGGACATATACTGAAACAAAAAGAAAGTTGAAATCACTATTGTTACTGTGGGAAGTATAAGTAAACCCGTCGGGGATATGGACGCTCGTTGGAAGCTAGGCTATGCTCGTAAGATACCAAGGAAACTTTGTCGGGGCTATGTATGCTCGCTGGCAATGAAGAAATGCCAGGAAAAAATAGATGAAGATTACAACGTGGTCTTAAAACAGTCAAATACCATCCTCCATGATTTTCTCCTCCTCCCAAATTCTAAATATGGGCTCTTGTTCTAAGTATGATTTCACAGTCTTGAAAAATGCATATGTTTCTTGCGCACTTTTGACTCTCTCCTTGATGTCTGATTCATAGGTTCTTACAACTTCCAAGTGAATCGCCTTCATGCTTCTACTAAGGGTATCAACCACCCTATTTTCTTTTCCTTTGATACGTTTGATTTCAAAATCAAACTAACTAAGGAGAGCCATCAATCTAGCTTGTCTAGAATTGAATTTTGGTTGATCAAAAAAATATATCAACCCACTATGCTCTGTCATAAGAAAAAATATTCTACCTAGGAGTTAATTCCTCCACATTTTTAAAGCATGTACTATGCAAGCCAACTCCATATCGTGGGTCACATAGTTGATTTCATGCTCATTTAATTTTCTGGATTCATAGAAAATCATATGTCCTTCTTGCATAAGGACTCCTTCGAACCCTTCCTTGTAGGCATCTGTACACAGAAGGAAGTCCTTGTTTGGGTATGCAATATTCAGTACACATGCATTAGTTAGAAGATATTTTAACTCTTGTAATATATCTTCACATTTTGATGTCCAAATGAATTTAACCCCCTTTTTCTGAAGGGAGGTGAATGGGAAACCGATCTTAGAAAATCCTTTATGAATCTTCTATAGTATCCTGCTAGGCCCATAAAGGATATGATATGAGATGAATCCTTTGGGGTGATCCAATCCATAATGAATTTGATCTTGTCAGGATCAACTACCACTCCTTCTTCATAAATAACATGGCCTAAGTAATGGACCTGTTTCTGGAAAAAGTCACACTTACTAAACTTAGCGTAGAGTTGATGTTCTCTAAGCACTTGAAGAACTAACTTGAGATGTTCTTCATGCTCTTCCCTACTCTTAGAGTAGATTAGCATATCATAAATGAAAACCAACACAAATCTATCCAAGAATTTACTGAGTACATTATTCATCAAGCACATAAAAGTGGTTGGCACATTGGTAAGTCCAAATGATACCACCACAAATTCATAGTGCCTGGATATCTTTTCCTACAGGTTGTTTTGTGGATGTCTTGATCCTTAATTCATACTTGATGGTATGTAGACCTCAAGTCAATATTGGACAAAATTGCATCACCCCTTAATTGGTCAAACAAGTCATCGATCCTTGGCAAGGGATACTTACTCTTAATGGTCATCTTATTGAGTTGTCTATAGTCTATGCACAACTTGAGGGTGTGATCCTTATTTTTCATAAACAAGGCTAGTGCTCCCCATGGGGACACACTAGGACGAATGTAGTCTTTTTCCAACATCTCCTTTAGTTGTAGTTTGAGCTCAACTAGCTTTGGTGTACTCATTCTATAGGGTGTCCTAGACACTGGCACCACTCCTGGTGCAAGTTCTATTGAAACATCAATATCGTTTCTTGGAGGTAGACCTGGTATCTTTTATGGAAACACATCTTTATATTCTCTTAATATGGGATGGTCTTCAAGGCTTGGTTTATTGGCCTCAATAGAGTTCAACACTTGTATTTCACAGAAATGACATCCTTTTGGGAAATATTTCTTCACTTGAAGGGCTGATATTTGTCTCACTGAGACAGGCTATTGAATCCCTTGTAGGGTTATTTTTCTCCCTTATGCATCTTCACACTCCAAAGTTTTATTGTAACTATCCAACTTAGTTTTATGGGTAGCCAACTAGTCCATGCCAATCAACAGGTCATAAGATCCTAAAGGGAGCATGTTTAAGGTGGCTTGGGTGCGTAATCTGTTCATAATGAATTGGCATGCTGGTATGACCTCTGTTACCTTTCTTTTAGTTCCAGTGGCTAGTTGTACTAGCCACGATTTTTCATGTTTTACTTGCTGCAATTTACATTTCTCAACAATTTGAGGGGAAATATAACTCATATTAGAACCAGGGTCAATTCAAATGAAAACTAGTTGGTCGGCAATCATACCTTCCATCTCCACCACCGAAGCGTGGTGGCCAACTTGTCTATTATCCAAGGCCGCGTAGATTTGTGGCATGCTCCTAGCCACATCATTGACTGTGGTATCCTCTTGGACATTGTAGACCCTCATGTTGTTTTGTTGCCTATGTGGACAATGCCTCAACATATGTTCTTCTCCACAACCCCAACATTTCAAAGGATCTCTATTTGTGTTATCAGTCTTACTTGGGGCTACTCCAAAGGGTTTATTACCACTCTGATATGGAAAGTTATGCTGATATATACTTCTAGTAGGAAGGCTCATCTTAGAAATTTTCCCATGGATCTTAAACCTTGAGGATTTAAACCCCTTCTTCTTGAATCCTGAATTATGTTTCTTCTTCCAATCCTCATGAGGTTATGTCTTATTCTTGAATTGTTCATAGTAATACCTTGCCTTTCAGATAGTGTCTTCTAAGGTCTTTGGCTCATCGAATTCAATTTTGTCCTAGAAGGACTGAGACAGTCCACCAACAAATTATTGCATATTTACCTTTTCATCCTTTATGTAGGGTACATACCTCATTATCTCAAGAAATGTGTTGATTTATTCATCTATTATGAGTTGTCCTAGCTTGACTTCATAGAACTCCTTGGTCTTCCCATCAAAGTATTTCTTTGATAGATGCTTCTTCTTGAAGTATTTCTAGAATTGCTTCCATGAAAATTCCTTCTCATGGATTCCTTTCACATTCCTAAGTTATTCCCACCAAATGGAGGCCTTTCCATTTAGTTTGAAAATGGCTATTCGAGCCTTTAAGTTTTCAGAGTAGTCATGGACTCTGAAGTACTTCTTCAAGCCTAGTAGCCAGACTTTTGCTTCTTCCCCCTTATTAATTTCTCCATCGAATGTGGGTGGTTTGTCTTTCTTAAACTCTTGAGGTCCATGGCTCTTGGAATTTTTCCTCTTATTTCTTCTCCCTTGGGAATGTGAACTAGTGTTTCCACTAGAAGATTTCTTGGAGTTGTCAGTCTCCTCACAAGGGGATTCTTTCATTGAATGTCTCTTGGCTCCATGTTGGGCCTTCTTTGAGGTGCTCCTCCTTTTTTTTCCACTTTCAGGACCATGCTTTTGTATCTCAGGTCGAATTTGAGTTTTCTTAGTATGATGTCTGTCCACGTGACTGGTTGTTGGTCCATGTTGCAACTACCTTTGTATATCTGATAGGATTTGTAGTAGGACTGCGTTAATTTTAGTTTTTTTTTCCTGTTATTTTATCATCCTTTCATTGTCACCCTTGCAGCTCTGTAAATCTACCATGAGGCTTCTTACGGTTTCATCCAAATCTAGAGGGGTTTCCACCACTCTCCTCCCATCATATTCTTACTCTCTATTGTGGGAGTTTTCCTCCAACTCATGATGTGTCACCATCCTTTACGCTGAAATTTTCCTGATGTCCAATGACTGCTTGAGTGTTGATAAAACATTTTTTGTTAGTTTAATTACCTACTAGTTTAGGAATAACACATACAATTTATAAGATGGAGTCAACTTCTTTATTTGGAACACTAACCACACACAGTTCAAAATTTCCAACACAAAATAACAATAGAAAGTCTCATTCCTCTCTTCATCGACGATTTAAATAGGTCTCTTATGAAGGGGGTATTGTAGGGTGTTACCATTAAAATTTCTCTAACAATAATTTTAAGAGACTCGTTCATGATCCCAAGAAGACCAAGTGTTGTTTCCCTCTCTGATACCAATTTGTAACACACACAACCCCTTAAAGGGATTTTTAAGGGATGGGGCGTCAAAATTTTGCTTTCTCTCAAACATCTCTAAACCTCTTCTTAACAACACCATCATCTTCTGCTCATCAGGAGCTTTCCAACAACTATCGTCATGATCAAAACTAAGCCCTGGATCAAACTTTATGGCCCCTTGAAGGTTCAAGGTTTGTATCATATCCGCCTCAAGCCACTTCAGGTCCATGTGACTCTTTGCCACTTGCCTTCCTATGTGGCGTCCACCACCTTCCCTTCATGTAACACATAAGATTATGGGTAATTCAGTGTTCAGCATTGAACACCCCTTTTTCCTTCTACACACCTATCCTCTGGAGTCCCAAAATTATGAACCCTCGAAGGATCCTGAAATCTCGACACGTGGCTCCTACCTCTGGCCCATTTTGATTCAACCAAGATCACCACTCCAATACTTCGGAGTCACGAACTCCCAGACTTTAGAAGGGTCCACACTTACACGTGGCGATGCATAAACACAAAGGCATGGACAGGTGGGTCCAGGCCTTTATCCAATTTAACCCCAACGTTTGAGCCTTCCAATCTTCCCGAAGTCCCAAACTCCCAGAGTCTCGAGTACTCTACCATATTTTGACCGAGCGCTCATGCGTCAAGGGGAATGACACATGGAAAAGGCATAGGTGACACATTGTTCCATCAGTGGGTGACATGTGTCAAGTTCTAATTGGTTCATAGGGCATGTAAAAAGTACGATTCAGGGTGAGACATGGCACATTGAACGGGGGTCTACGTCACCCTGGATGATGTCAGCGTGTCATATCCCTCTAGACTGAAAAACCTTCCAAAACCCTTTAGATCTTCATGGTCGAGATGTAGCCACGTAGATCTATAGATATATGGCCTCCATTGCTTCGCAACTTCGGCGATCAAGGGATCTGCAATGTGGATTCCTTGTTCCTCCCGGGGTGGTCAGCGTCGGGCTGACCACGGTTTGGATCGAATGGTCACGAGATGTCCCGAAGCTTCTTCGGATTGATGGTCCTCGTCACTTCATGACTTTGGTGTCCAGAAGTTTGGCCATGTATTTTTCGTTTTACTCCAGAAATATTTAGTGCCAAACTGACCATCGTGTAGGTCCAATGAATGCATTTGGCAGGGGATACGAGAGACACATGGTCCAATCCACTTGCGACACATGTTAGCGTCGATTTGACCTCTAGGATCTATGAATGGCATGAATTTGGGTGACACATGACACCTCTTCGATGGATCTATGTCTCCCTTGGTGACATCAATAGACCATGTCACTCCGGCCTTCGACACTTCAACAACATCCTCGTTCATCAGCATGTCGAGTCTCCTGGAGTAGGGCTTCGTCGAAGTGTTTTACACTATCCTTTTGTTAGTCGATCAGACAACATAGATGGGTCCCTAAGGATCCTTAGATCCACGACTCACATTGATTCACTACTTCGGCATCTGGGGGATTTTTCTTTGTGACACCTCCGTTCTCCTAAAGAGGTCAACGTCAAACTGACCGCAACATAGATCCAACGGTCAGAGGGGATTCTGAATACCCTCGTATCTAAAGATTGCATCACTTCGTGACCGATAAGTGGGTCATGGTTTAATAGTGGGACAGATTCCATGGTCATGATTAGGGAAACCGCTAGATGTTGGTCAACCTCGCTAGTAACCAAACCAACAGGTCGTCTTCGATTGGTTTTGGGGGCTGTCAGACTTAGCAAAAGGGTTCTAGGGTCTCGGTCATATGGGTTTTCTTGGAAATTCTTGAGGTTGCACTCCCTACCCTTAGCCATTATTTGGTTATGGCCATGGTCATGAGCCCTCGATCACATCGACAACTAGTTTGAAGAAAGCACCTTCCATTCACGGGACTTAAGTTTTGAGGCAGAGAAAGGTATTTCTCAACCATTACAAGAACCATAAACTCAATCTTAGACTTATCTACAAACCCATGTCTCATAGCTCTCCAACTACCAAGCTAAGGAAAACATAAACCATTCAAAAGCATAGGTTCACAGAAACACAACAAGCATTTCTACTTTGATCCTACAATACAAACTTTTGTCATAAATATATACATTGAACCATCATTTCAATTTTAGTATATAGAGCATGAAAATACTTATCAAGAACCCATAGATTCATGAAGCAACTACTAAGAGGGGTTCCTATTTCCACCCAACCGTATGAACAACCACTCCTGAACAAATTTATCACTATCCACCCCCTAGCTAAACCATGATCCTATGAGAGAGACTCCTTCTTCTTGTCCAACAACAATTAAGGATGAAGGTTACCCTCCTCCTCCCATGGGAACTTGGTAATTGGTTTTATTTTCACCAAGCAAGGGGATCTGCACTCATCTTTGCAACCCCTTTTATCATCTTGGACTGAAAATGCTACCAACTACTTCTTGCACACAAACAAATCTTATTGTTCAATTCTCCCCCAGAACCAGAGAGAGGCATGCGCTCTCCTCTTCTCTTGTTGTGTCCTCTCTGCCCATGAATTCCTATTCTTTTCTTTCCTTCCTCAACAAGTTTACATGGGTCTAAATCCTCAGTTCGTGGTTGGGTCAAGAAGTCTTTTAGATGGTTACTCTTCCCATCTCCTCATTAACTCTTGAGGAGGACTTTCCCAACCACCAACCTGTCTGGTAATTTATTTTTGGGTCAGAGGATTGTTTTGGGTCTGAATAATTTAAATCCAGTAAGGTATTGGTATGGTGGGGTCATCTCAACCATTGTTGGTTCCCCTCACCATCTCTCTCATATCATCATGGTCTACCCTGGAAAACCCCCTCCTAAACAGTTATGCAACACTATCCATTTTATTCAATAGAATAAATTACATATATATTCACATTACCTTTTTATAGTAAAAAGGTTTATGAGTTCCAATGTCCACAAATATTAAGTCTTCCCATAGTCTATAGGTAAGTTATAGTTATATTTGCAAGATGGGGGAAACAAGGGTATTACAATCCCCTCCCCCTTAAATGAACATCGTTCCCAATGTTCAACCTGTTGATGTGTTCTGTATGCATAGAAGTAAACTAAAACGGATATGCATGATTCATGGCATCCTCCATTTCCCATGTAGCCTCATCTCGACCAAAGTGTTTCCAGTGCACCTTGACATGTGAAATGGTTCTATTCTTGAGTGGTATTTCCTTCCTGTCTATTATGAATTATGGCTCTGACAATAATTCTCCCTCTGGTTCCACCTTAATCACAAACCAATCAATTATATGATTAGAATCATGTATGTATTTCTTCAGTAACGAAACATGGAAAACATTATGTGCCTTCACTGTGGGAGGAAGTGATAGTTTATATGCTACAGATCCCACTCTATCCAGAATTTCAAAGGATCCAAAATATCGAGGTGCCATATTGGCACGTGCTCCTATTCTCAAGGATATTTTCTTGGGTCTAACTCGGAGATACACATTATCCTATGCTTTGAACTCTCTAGGAGTCCTCTTTATGTCTGCATAACTTTTCTGTCTATCCTGAGATATTTTCAGATTTTGTTTTATATGAATTACTTGTTGTTCCATTTCCTTTATTATATCTGGTCCGATTGTAATTTTTTCTATTGGGTTATTCCTACTGATTGGAATATTGCACTGTCTACCATAAAGCGACTCAAAAGGGCTCATCTTTAATGATTCTTGATAGCCATTTTTATAAGCAAACTCTACCAGGGGTAGGTAGTCTTCCCACTTCTTGGTATGATGCATTACATTCATCCTTAACATGTCATCTAATACTTGGTTTACTCTCTCTGTATGTCCATCAGTTTGAGGGTGATAGGTTGTACTGAATAACAATTTAGTTTCAAAACCAACAAATAGAGATTTCCAAAAGTTTGAAGTAAATTATGTATCTCGGTCGGATATGTTTTCTTTAGCCATG
>SNQJ01S0268005.1:0-11851 GCA_010110895.2 Picea sitchensis | reverse complement strand
ACAACTGAAACTCGTTCTCCCCTTTGTCTAGAATTCAAACATTCAACATAGAGTTCTAGAGCATACACACACATAGCATTGAAGAAAAATGCATACAGAGAATGCAAACAAGCGTGCAACATACCATTTAACAGGTGGTTCCAACAACCATAACAAACACATAGATTGGAATCAAATCTTTCTTCTATTCATTCCAATGCTCCTGTACATGGAAAATAACAACTAAAAATGCATAAAATTCTCTGTTCTCTTATAGTCTTGTCTACAGAGCTCCAGCATATGAATTCTGAATTTTTTTTTTTAATGATACAAGGGTTGAGGGTGTCTATCATCCATTTTCCCTCCTATGCTCCTAAACTATCTAATCTATTAAATTAAATCTACCTACTTGCATTAAATATACATAAATGCCCATTACATCCGTAGATAGGAACATACACTCCAAAATCAGTTTGGATCTTCAATACATAAATGCTAATGCACTTTCCTCCCATCCATTACATTAATGTTTCAAATTTTGAAATTCACAATGTTTTCACAAAAACGTATTTAATTTCATCTACGCATCCAACTATCTCCTTGGTTTTAGGTACGCACTTGGGCTTTATACGATGCTCCTGCATCACACAATAAAACAAGACCCAATGCAACACCAATGAGTTAAGAAGAATATTGAGCCATAGAAGCAATTTGATGCATGGAAAGAAAAGGAAACATTCAAAGAGGATATGTAGGATTTTATCAAGCAAAATGTTGCATCTACATCAGTCACGCAGCAAAATCAGAACTCACCAATGTACAATATTCCCTCCTCAATGGACCATACCAGTAAAGGAAAACCTTTAGAAAAAGTAAGTACCATAAAAAAAATTATGCAATCCTATTTTAAGCTATTGAATGACCCATCATCTATTAAGGATTTACAAAATATGCTATAAATATGTAACACAAAGAAGGAAGGGAAGTTGGAATAGAAAACAGTCAATCATCTCCATACTAGAAGAAGGACAAGCAAAGAATTCAGACTAAATGCTAACATTGGATATTTCAATATGGGAGATATTATACTAGACTTAGGCTCTGAAGTAAACATTTTACCTAAGAATACATGGTAGTGTATGGGAGAACCCACACTATGATATTCACATGTCCAACTGAAACTATAAAATCAACAAAGAGTATTCCCAATTGGAAGGCTTAAAGGTGTGACAGTATATTTGGATGGAGTGCGCACTATGGAATATTTTGAAGTAATAGAGATAGTAGATGGGACAAAACCTTACCCAACATTGCTTGGATTGGATTGGGTATTTGATAACCAAGCTATAATCAACCTAAAGACAAGAAACATGGCATTTGAATCAGGTAAATATACAGTCATTTCACCATTGGATCCTTCAAAAGGACAAAGGTTTGTAGAATCCACATGTTTGGATCTGGAGGAAATAAACCAGTTGTACAGAACCACCACATGAGAAGAGGATTATGTTAACCCAACTACAGATGGGGTACTCAGTTAGAGAAGCATTACATCATGTGCTTATGAATCAGACATAGGTTTGGATAATTGGCAATAGAGATTACAAGAAGTTTCCACAAGAAGGTGTGTGAGACTAGACTACGCAGTAAGATGGGTTCGTAAAGAGATGAGAGAACCTCCCAGTTTTCATGGGTTAAATGAATTAGAGGAATTTTTGACAAAATCTGAGGAGGAATTACTATAGAATAAGAGGCTCTTATCCCTAGATATTGCACACAAGGGCACACCTACAACATGGTGTGGTGCGTGTTAGCACTATAAGTCACACTTAGACTATTGTAAGTGCAATCCCAATACCCATCAGAATGTTAAAGATAAGTGTTTATAATAAGGTGTAAAATGGATGGAAAACTCAGAAAAGGAATGTCAATCACAATTTACTCCATACAATATACACCAAAAAATAAGGAATTGAATAACTTTAGATCAGGTTTTAAGAAATAAGGTGAGTAGGTGGAAGAATTGACAAGAAAAATGTAATATGTCTATCATCTACATTAGGTAGTATTGACACACATATGAATAAAAACTCTCTTAAATAAGAACTTCTCATAAAAAAAGAGAAAAAACTATGATATAATTGTAAACAATATGACAACAGATCCTCCATTGAAACAAAGATACAATTCAGTGAAATGAATCATTCAATGGACTGTAATCAAAATTGATTAGAAACAAGATGATAAGAAACAAGACTAATTTACATTATCCAAAGTGTCTTAGGTCTGGTACATACAATAGGAGTTACTCTCTGCTACATAGACAATATAAAAAATATGAGTCCTCTCTCACACCATTCAAACCCCTCTTTAGTCTTACAATGCTCATTTTATAGTCTAGACTGTCATTGACAGCTTTACAATTCGAATAAAAACTCCTTCATAGGATCCCTATGCCTAAAGGTGGCTTGGCTACAGGTGTACGATAAAAAGAAAACATAATGCTACATTTCAGGATGATGTTGGAAATGTTTGCAACATCTTCTTTATAGTTGATGATGTGTCCATTTGAGTGCATTCTCTTTAGGTAGGTGGTCTCCCAGCTCGCAACTGACCTTCATAAAATTGGTTTGCATCTATCCTAACATATGGAAGTTTCTCTTCCCTCCAAAACTCCAAAAAAACTAAGTTTGTAGCACTGTGCTGTGAAATTTCATGTAGCAGTCCTAACACTGCGAACTTTCCTGTAGTTGCTTGTTTGATTTTACAAAGTCTTAAAAAATCTCAAAACAGTCTCAAGTGTCCCAAAATATTGTAACAACTTCATAATCTTGGTACATGACTAGAAGAAAGCATCAAAATAGCTAATCATGGTTTACAAAACATAACCATCCTCAAAAAGTTGTCAAAATGCATAAAGCATGAAATTTGACAAAAATTGATACTGGTTATGGAGGTTCAACATATTCATTTTTTAACTCTGGAGCTTCTCCTAGTAGCAACCTTGGCTAGCATGTCCAGATTTCTCTTGCCAATGCTTCTTTAAAAGGTTGTAGTTGTGCCTTTAACTTTCTGATTTGAGCTTGATGAGATCTGTTTTGTCTGTAGATATTTCTGAGATGCTTGTGGAGGGGTAGGAATATTTTGACTAATAGTATGGCCTTATCAATGGTATCATGGTACATTCCCATAAATCCCTTAAGCTTCTTCCTTGAATCCATGTCTTCCTTTTTCAGTTTATCATCTTCAGCCCTTGCTTCTTTAAATTGTCTCTTGAGCCTCTTAAAGGTGGGATTGCTTTCATCTTGAGGAGTAGTGATATCAATAATTTCAATAGGTTTCTCAAAATATTTGGATTTACCTTTCCTCTGGGCTGAAGTTTCTGCTACATCATCCTTCACAGGGACATTTTTCTTGGTTGTTTCTCTAGTGAAATGCCTCCTAGGCTTAACCTTGTCTACAACAATGGGTGAAGGAAACAAAAGATTTATTCCTCTCGGGCCTGTGAATTTTCTTGAAGTAACCTCCATAGGAGTGGGATATGCCATGGGTGAAGCTTCCCTATGTGAAGGTTGTGAAGGCCCTCCTGCTTCTGTTTCAATTGTGGCTCTATCATATATATAAGTCCTAGCACCCATTTTCTTCTTTCTAACCTCTGAACACACATTTATCTCAACATGAGTAGGAATTTGTATCTTGGACTGTGGAGTGGGGGAAATATTTAACTGAAATTGTGATGAAGTGAGGAATTTTTCCCAATCAGTGTTTGTCTTTCTCAACTCTTCCATCACTAACATATTAATAAGGATAGAGTAAAATACACTAGTGTATACTTTCTTATACTTGGCTTGAACTCTGTCATCCATATTACCAATGCTTCTAAAGAGATAAAAAGGGAGGTTCATTTCTTCTTTCCCTGTGAAGTGTAATAGAAGCCTGGTGTGGTATTGGTATACCATGTTAAATCTCCCCTTACAGGTGAAATACCTCTAGATAAAATTCATCATCTCATCAAAACCTTGAAGCATGTGGCTTCTAGGTACCCCTTTGGACAAGTTGTCTCCCTGATACTTTGGCTAAAGGAATTCCTTGGAAAAGGAAGCATTTAATGAAATTTCCTTGAACCACTTTTCTCCAGTATTGGGTATCTTTTTTGCAACAGATATGGAAAGTTATGAAACTTCATATTCTAACATCTCCACTTTTGTTTTGGTCCCATTGAATTTTAATGCAAATTCTTTGGCCACCTTTGGATGCCCCCTCTGCATCTTCTAATAGAAATTAATGCAACCTACCCTCTAAAAGGCTTCCTTGATCAAAGGTTCAGAGTCAAGGAGTTGCATATCATAGGGCTCTATCCTTACAATATCCCCCCTCCCCTTTTGAGCCTTCTTGTGCTATTGACTTTCCATATTTATGCTTAAGAATTCTTTTATGTAAGTTTTAATGACATATAAATGTGTGAAAATAGGGAGTACATGAAATCAGGGTTTCGATGACAGAAATGCTTTCAAAAGATAACCTTGTACATATATTTATGCACCTTATTCTATCACATGAGGTATAAGAGAAGACACTCTTTCAACAAGAACAATAAGGAATAACAACTATGAGTCATAAAAAAATGGAGGTCAAAGTGAATTATCTGCTAAAACAGGGTTTTTTATCAATACAAATATCAGTTAACAGCATGTTAATGCATGCAATCTTTAAACTTGGTTCAACAGTTGATCAACCACATATTTCAAGTTTTATGGGGGTGTAGATTCACTCTTTAAAAGTTGATTTTTTTTAAAGATAAAGAAGACAAGTTTTCAACAATGTTGGAACATAGGGTTTGCAACACCCTATTCGCAGTGCTGGGGGAAACTGAGTGGAAACTGTTATGAGATCTATGACATAATCCTTGAAAAGTGGTTAAATGTAGGCTCTGAAAAAAGTAAAATCCTCTTTGACATGATCCTTTAAATGCAATGATGATAAATGAATGCAGGAGGTACTTAGAGTACGTTGTGAACTCTCCTAGTGAGTTGGCAGCACATACACCCGACTTTGAATTGACACTTAAAAAAATAGATGGTAACAAAGGGAACCTTGTGTACAACATGAAGGTGTGACATGTCAAGGTAATGATATAAAAATCGAAGATGTGACTCATGAGGGTTTATTTACCTTGTCATGATAACAAATTACATAACCAAAAGACTCTAGACCAAGGCCAGACTAACTTTAGCTTATTCAAATAAAAATTTAAGTGGTGACCATAACAAGAAGACATAAAATCCTATGACTTATGTAACCCTATGACTCAAAAAAAAAAAACTGAAATGATTTTTTCACCCTTACAATTCTATGTGTTAACATTTTTCTCCACAGGGGATTGCATGCTCCTTGTGAGCTTCCAAGAACATGCAGTTCCAGTGCATTATCCATGGGCTATGGGGTCATTATTGAAAGAAAATAAAACAAACTGAAAATTGATATTTACAATGACAGGAAGCCACTCATGGCTTTAAGAAAAGTATTTCTTCAGAAAATGCCCATTGACTGGGCCACCAGAAAAATCAGTATCTTCCAAGCTCTACAATTTGAAAGTGTTATTTTGCAAAACTTCAGAAATATTGAAAGGACCAATCCACATGGCTTTGAATTTACCATGTTTACCATTGTCTTTCCTTTGTGCATCCCATTTGAGAACTAGTTCTACCAACTAGAAATCTTCCTTCTTCACCTTCTTGTCAAAATCTTCTTTGATTTCTTGTTGATGGCTTTGTGCTTTATCAAAGATTTTCTCCCTGTTCCATTGTACTTCCACTAGCTGATGCATTCTACTGATCATGTCATCTATTTTTCCTTATTGGTCTTGAAGAAAATTTTCCACAGGTAAGGCTAGTTGAGTAGGAAAAAAAACTCCAGTTCCATAGACCATCTGAAATGGAATAGTGCCAATTGATCTCTTGGTATTTACTCTATCTTCCCATAGAGAAAACTTCATCTTTGAATCCCAACACTTTTTGTTATCCTCCAACATCTTTCTAATGATCTTTACTAGGCTCTTGTTGGAGGATTCTTCTAAGTCACTACCTTGAGGGTAGTATGGAGTAGAGTGAATAAGTTGAATGACAAATTTTTCACAAAACTTGACCAGAAGCTCATCTTTAAAAGATGCAGCATTATCAATAACAATATTTTTAGGAAAATCAAAACTTGAAAAAATGTCTTCCAGGAAGCCAATGATTACTTGATGTGTTTCATATCTTGTGGGAATGGCTTCTATCCACTTGGTGAAATAATCAGTGGCAGTCAAAATCCAACGATGTTGTCCACTTGAACATGGATGGATTTCTCCAATAAAATATAATCCCCACTACTGGAAAGGACCAGATACCACTATGGGGTTTATAGGCAAATATTTTATCTATTGCTTGCCTGAGAATTTCTGACATTTATTATAGGCTCTGATTTTTTCACATACATCAATGAATAAGCTAGGACAAAAGTACCCATATCTGAGTATTTTATATGTTGTAGTCCTAAAACAATGATGACCTCCACATAGGATATCATGAAAATTAGTCATGGTTTGCTTTGCCTCTTCTAGATCCAAGCATTTTAAAATAACCCCTACAGGATCTTTCCAATATAGAACATGATCAACAATGCAATATATGATTGATTTGAGCTTTAAATCCCTCACCTTAGTCTTCTCAAGTCCAGTAGGAGGATGTGATGTTTGCAATAAATGGATGAGGTCTTTGTACCAACTACACTCTGTCAACTTTGGGTTGATATGTGAGTTGTTGCTAATAATATCAGTTTATTGATTTTCAGAATTAACATTCATGAAATTAACCCCAAGTGCCTTACAATTTATTCAACTAACAATCTATCTAAATCTTGTCCTTTCACCAGCTTGGTAGGTTTCATCTCAAGATCAAAATCCAAGATTTTGGCAATTCACTTACTCCTCTTTCCATCTATGTCAGGCTAAATTAGAAGTAATTTCACATAGCTTGAGGGACATAAGAAATAATTTTGGAATACAGAACATACACTCTGAAAGCTTTGAGGGCTTCAACCAAAGAATAATGTTGCTTCTCCATGATATCATATTTGACTTCAAAATCTCTCAATGCTTTGTTGGAAAAAAAATAGGCTGCTCCATTCCATCTGAGTTTTTTTGAAGGAGGATAGCAAGTAGTGTATCATCTGAAGCAAAAGAAAATATCAGAAATTATTTTGAATAATCAGGACTGATAAGAATAGGTGCCTCAATAAGTGCTTGTTTAATTTGATCAAAATAATTCATAACTTCAAGTTTCCATTTTACCCCATTCCCCTTTCTCAACATGGATGTGATAAATTTGACCAACTCAACAAAATTAGACATGAATCTTCACAAGAAGTTTATTTTACCCAGGAAGGATTGAATCTCTTTCTTGGACCTAGGGAGAGACAGAGTCTTAACAACCTCTACTCTACTTGGGTCAATTTTTACCCCTTCAACTGATACAATATGTCCCAACAACTTACCTTCCTTCATAGAAAAAAGGGACTTCTTGGGATTAAGTGATAGTCCATATTTTCTTCATTTCAAGAACACCTTATCCAAATGTTGATAATTCTCTTAATCAGATTTTGAAAACACTATGATATCATCCAAGTAGATCACCACAAAACTACCATTTTCTCCAATAAAACCAATATCCATTGCACACTGGAAGGTTTCCTCTGCATTCATGAGACCAAAAGGCATCTTGGTATACATGAATGTACCTCAAGGGGTGACGAATGTTGTCTTCTCCCTGTCTTCAGGTAAAACATAAATCTGATTGTAGCCTGAAAATCCATCAATCATGGACATCCTTGTTGAGCCTGTCACCCTTTGTAAAATATGCTCCATCTTAGGCAAGGGGTAATTATATTTCCTATAACATCTATTTAAATTTATGAAATCAACACAAAGTCTGATTTCTCCATTATTTTTCCTATCAAGGACTAGATTAGTTATCCACTCAGAATACCTCAAAGGTATAATGATCTGAGCATCAAGCAATGACCTGCTTCTCCATGATGGGCAACAACATAGGATTGATCTGCCTTAGTTTCTGTCTAAATGGTTTGGTATCATCCTTCAAAGGTATTTTATGCTCAATAATTCTTGTATCATAAGTTTGGAAATCATCATACTTCCAAGCAAAGACATCAGCAAATTCCTTTAATAGTTTGATATACTCAGCTCTTTATTTTTCTGACAGACTACTAGACAACTTGACATACTTGGGATCTTCATCAGTACCTAGATTGTACTATGTCATATCAACATCTTCATTTGAACCTCTCACTTTAAAAGCCACATCATTACTATCAAATAATCTCTCCAAAGGAACCAATCCCTTGGGAATATGATTGCTAGGAAACTAGACAATCTTGTGGTTTGCAATCTTATTCAGGAATTTATCAGCATGAGTATTGTTTTCATCATCTGAGTCTTGATTAATGTGAAGAGAAGAAAATTCCTCTTTCATTTCTAGAAATATATTTATTTCAATATCATCTTCAAAAACCTTCCAATGTTTGACATTGTTAGGTATATAAGACCTATACTTTACCTCAACATCATACTTGAGCTTAGGAGGTAGTGGGATTTTAAATTTACTAGTAGAAACAGCTAGGGAATCAACTAATGTATTCTCTTCTCTAGGAACAAAGGATATGTTGAAAGCTAGGAAGAAACTGTAAATAATATCCCATACATCATTCTTCTAAATCCTCATCCTGGGATGCTTTTCTTGATATATATTTTTTACTTGATGTACAATTAGCTCTGCATCTCCAAAAAATGATAATTCTTCAATTTTCATACCTTTAGCATCCCTCAGCCCCAAAACTAGGGCCTCATACTCTGAAATGTTGTTTGTGGTTTCAAACTCCAATTTGAAAGACAAATTATGACTTCTTGAGAGGGAGAAATGAAAACAACTCCATCACAAACACTATCTTTATAATATGCCCCATCAAAATACATTTTCCAAGTTTGAGGACCTTGTTGGATTGTTTCACATGTTGTTGGTGATTTCTTTCTAATTTCCAGTGGTGACTGAGGAAGATCAGTAAGTTTCAGAATGCTAGATCCCAAATCAATGTCAACAGAAAAAATACGATGGTTTGTGGTATTACCTTCATCACTAATAATATAAGCCAGTTGTTCTTCTCTATACAACCTTATATGTTCACCCCCAAAGACGGGTATAGTGGCATAACATAGATCCATCTGCAATGTCCCTCCCAACCTTTTAATCCATGATCTAGATAATAAAATACCAAACTTGGGGGGAACATATGCAAGTACAATGTCCATGAGTGTACTCTTCATGGGTAGTTGAAAGAGAGTAACAACCAAATATTTAATCACCCCAAGACATTTTACCTTTCTTGAGTCAAACGAATATAAATCATGATATGCTTTGGTAATCTCTAGACCCAGTTCATCCATCACAAATTTAGGCATTAAGTTATGGAATGCACCTGATTCCATCAGGATATTGTGCAAGATATTATCATGTACATTCAATTATGTATAAAAAGGAGGAGAGGATTCATCGTTATCTTCTACTAAGGGCCCCAATATAACTGCAGGTTTTTCATCTTGCAAATTTATTGAATCTGTTGAATGGTAAGGAAAATCAAGCTGCAACATTTTAGAAATGGACTTCTTTAAATCTTCATTGTTTATCAACTCTAGGAATGGGACCGGAATTTTTATCTTCTGTATTTCATTCTCAAAGTTAAAAGAAGATGGGGATTTCATAATTTATTTAATCTCTTGAGCATGGGCTTTAAACACAAGTTGATTATTTTGTTCTTCGTTTCCTTTCTTTGGTGCAGCCACTGTTTTAGTAGAGGGTTTTGATTTTTTAGGTTGATTGGATGTACTAGGATTTCCCTCTTTTTTGTTTTGAACTCAAGTTGTACTTGTTCTGATTTTCATTTGTTTTCTCCCCCTTACTTAACTCATTTAGTTGATTGTTCATTAGAGACTCTTCATAAGTAGATTGAGTTATATGAGGGGAAGTAAATGTGTCTCCCAGACAATGAATTTCTTGATCAACTTCCTCATTTTCTCCTTCTTCATCATCAACCAGATTGTTTTGAAGGGGGTTCTGAACTTTTTGATCTTCTCTATTCCTCTGATATCTTTGAATAATTTTAGGTGCATTATTTTGTCTTCTTAAATTGTTTCTATTTCCAAAATATTATGTATTTCTATTTTCTTGTCTCCTCTCAAGTTTCAGTTTTTCCATTTCTGCAGAAAGTGACTTGACTAACTTACTCAATTCATAAACCTAGGGTTTAATTCCTGAAGCATCAGAAGTGGAAGCTTCTTATTTTTGTTTCCTCATATCCCTATCAAACTTGCCTCTTAATTTATCTGTTACCAATATGTTTGATTCCACTTCTAAAGCAGCATCTTGCATATGGGCTAGTGAATTAGACCTTCTCCCTCTCAACAAAAGAGAAAAATTTGGGTCAAAGGCACTAGCATAGGTTGTTTTGGAAGAGGTTTCAGTAGGATTGATCTCAGTAGGGATTTTATTATACATTTTGTTAAACCTCTTTGAAAAATTTCATACTGGTTCACCTTCTTTTCGTTTGAGAGCCCCAAATTCAGTGATATAATATAAAAATTCCTTCTTGTCACCCCAATGCCTTAAACAGGCATCATCTAGGGCTTCAATCCCGGTAATTGATCCAGGAGATAAAATCCTAAACCATTTTCTTTCTTCACCATCAAGACTTTGTACAAAAACTCTCATCCAAACATCCTCATTCTCAATATCCAAATTATTTGCATAGCTATAATATGTTGCAAGGTGTTCTTCTGCAGTGATGTCCTCTTCTCCTATGAACTGGGGAATATACTTTCCATTATGTTCCGAGGAGTATTATCCCCTTCCATTTGATTAGGGAAAGGTGAATTATGAATTCTAGGAGAAGTAGGAGGTGATTTGACAGGTAAAGATGCATTTTGTATATGAGGTATTTTAGGAAAATGAAGAGTATAAGATGGAGGAGTTTCATACTTAACAAAAAGTGGTTGGGTCTTGGATGAGGATGGGGGAAACTCAAGAGGAACTAATGTTCCTTCTTTTTTAGTCACAACAAATTTGAAAGACTGGGGAGAAAGAGAATCTAAGAGAGGAAAATATTCCAGATTCTCAATCCTAAACCAATTTACAACTTCAGGGGATTCAAGAACATCAAAGTTTTAAAGTTTTTCTTCTTTCAGCTCAGGAGAAAAATATGAATATTCTACAAGGAAATCTCTTAGTTTAGACTTTACGGGAGTTTCAAAAATAGGAAAATGAGAAATATGAGAGACAACAACTAGTGTATGGAAAGCAGAGTTGGGTAAATTTCCAGAAGTACCTGAGGATTTGGAAGAGGAAGCTCCTTGAAAAAAATTTCCCTTCTTTAATATATTTTCTAGATTAGGTTCAGGTGCAGCCAGAGGTGACTGTGGATTCAACCTTGTGTGTCTACCTTTGGGAGCCATAGCTGAAATTTGGAATCGCGAGATACAATCTACAGTCTTATTTTTACTGATTATTGTGTACCATCAAAATAAATATTTTATCTTTTCATACAACCCATGGAAATGTCTTCAATCCGTTCCCTGGAAACGACACCAAAAATGTTAGCACTAGAAGTCACACTTAGACTGTTGTACGTGCAAGCCTATTACCCATCATAATGTTAAAGACAAGTGTTTATGATAAGGTGGAAAATGGATGGAAAACTCAGAAAAGGAATATCAATCACTACTCCATACAATATACACCAGCAAAGAAGGCTTTGAATAACTTTAGAT
>SNQJ01S0268004.1:0-11851 GCA_010110895.2 Picea sitchensis | reverse complement strand
TTCTTTCTTTCTTTTTATTTTCTTTCTTTTTCTTTTCTTTTTTCTTTTTTCTTTTTCTTTCTTTTTCTTTTTTCTTTTTCTTTTTCTTTTTCCTTTTTCTTTTTTCTTTTTTCTTTTTCTTTTTCTTCTTTTCTTTTTTCTTTTTCTTTCTTTTTCAAATTATTTGCAGAATGAAAAATCATTTGTCAACAAAAAACACTAGAGACAGATAATATCCCAGTCACTAGTTGATTCCTATAACTTATAGGGTGATAACAGAACCCACATGTTACTGCCAATAGAAGAGAAGAAAAAAAAGGAAGAAACCAACACAAGAATACTTCTCATGAGTGGGAAGGAACTCTTGAAGGAAATCAAGAAAGATCAAGAAATGCAATTTGTTGTAGTAAGGAAGCTGAGAGTTATCCTTACCAATACTTCTATGGAAGATTTACCTGAAGAAATCCATAAATTGTTAGAGAATTTTGCTGACATAGTAGTGGATGATTTTCCTCACTCATTACCACCCATTAGGAGTATTAGCCATCATATTGACTTGATTCCAGGAGCCAGTTTTCCAAATAAAGCAACGTATAGGTTGACACCTCGAGAGAATGAATAATTTAAGAATCAAGTTCAGGAGTTGTTGCATAAGGTTTAGTCAGGGAAAGTCTAAGCCCATGTGAAGTACCGACTGTATTGAGTCCAAAGAAAGATGGGGGATGGAGAATGTGTACAGATTCTAGAGCCATCAACAAGATTACTATCAGAGATTTCCTTTACCCAGGATCGATGATTTGATGGATTGTTTGAGTGGAGAAAGCTATTTTTCAAAAATAGACTTGAAGAGTGGATATCATCAGATAAGAATGAGAGAGGGAGATGAATGGAAAACAACATTCAAGATAAATGAAGGTTTGTTTGAATGGATAGTCATGCCATTTAGATTGACAAATGCTCCAAGCACATTTATGTGGTTGTTGGATGAAGTACTAAAGGACTTCATAGGTAAATTTGTCATTGTATATCTAGATGATATATTAGTTTTCAGCAAAATAGAGGAAGAACATTTAAATCATTTGACATTAGTGATGAGGAGATTGCAGCAGGAAAAGTTGTTAATAAACTTAAAGAAAAGTTATTTTATGAAGACAAAACTCATATATCTGGGTTTTGTGATCTCTTCAAATGAATTGAAGATGGATCTAGAGAAGGTGAGAGAAATCAAAGGATGGTCGTCACCATGGGTTAGCAAGTTTTTATAGAAAGTTTATTATAAATTTTAGTGGTATATGTGCACCCATAATGGACACTGTCAAAAAGAAACATAATCCTTTTAATTGGACAGAGGAGGCTGAGAAAAGCTTCAGAGTGTTGAAAAATAAGATAACAAAACAACAAATTCTGGTTTTACCAGATTTTGGAAAAACATTTCAGGTGAGATGTGATGCAAGTGGAATAGCCATTGGAGTAGTATTAAGTATTCAATTTTAGTGAAAAATTGAATGACGCTAAGGAGAAATATTCCACATATGAAAAGGAGTTTTATGTAGTGATTCAAGCTTTGAAGAAATGGAGACATTGGTTAATTCCAAAGGACATTGTTTTGTATAGCGATAATCAAGCTTTGCAACTTATTACTAGGCAATAGAAGTTGAATCAGAGGCATGCTATGTGGGTAGAATTCATGTAGAATTTTACTTTTGTCATTAAACATATTTATGGAAGTGATAATAAAGTTGCAGATGCTTTGAGCAAGAGGATTTTGGTTATACAAGAATTCCAAATGAAGACCTTAGGGTTTGAGCACGTTAAGGAAATGTATCAGGAAGATCAAGATTTTAAGGAAGCCTATGAAGCATATGAAAATCCTTTGTTGAGGGACAACAATTCATGGGAGTTTGGACTTCAGGAGAAGGGATGAGAGCCAATTCACAAGTTCATGAATTATGAATTCCTAAAGAACTTGAAAGAGTGGCCCTAGGTCATAGCGAAGGGTCACATGGCTGGAAGGTTAAGGAAGGAGCTAGCAAGTTTTTATAGAAAGTTTATTAGAAATTTTAGTGGTATATGTGCACCCATAATGGAAACTGTGAAAAAGAAACATAAGTCTTTTAATTGGACAGAGGAGGCTGAGAAAAGCTTCAAAGTGTTGAAAAATAAGATAACAGAACAACAAATTCTGGTTTTACCAGATTTTGGAGAAACATTTCAGGTGAGATGTGATGCAAGTGGAATAGCCATTGGAGCAGTATTGAGTCAAGATAATAGACCAGTTTCTTATTTTAGTGAAAAATTGAATGACGCCAAGGAGAAATATTCGACATATGAAAATGAGTTTTATGCAGTGATTCAAGCTTTGAAGAAATGGAGACATTATTTAATTCCAAAGGAGTTTGTTTTGTATAGTGATAATCAAGCTTTGCAATTTATTACTAGGCAATAGAAGTTGAATCAGAGGCATGCTATGTGGGTAGAATTCATGTAGAATTTTACTTTTGTCATTAAACATATTTATGGAAGTGCTAATAAAGTTGCATATGCTTTGAGGAAGAGGAGTTTGGTTATACAGGAATTCCAAATGAAGTCCTCAGGGTTTGAACACCTTAAGGAAATGTATCAGGAAGATCAAGATTTTAAGGAAGCCTATGAAGCATATGAAAATCCTTTGTTGAGGGACAACAATTCATGGGAAAAATATTTAATCCAGGATGGAATGTTGTTCAAAGGAATCCAATTGTGCATACCAAGATGTTTGATGAGAGATAATCTATTGAAAGAAAAACATAGTGGAGGTCTAAACAGACATTTCGGTCATGACAAAACATTTGATCAGCTGAATAGTTTGTATTATTGGCCAGGTATGAGGGAAAATGTGAGGAAATTTATAGACCGATGTAAGATTTTTCAACATGCAAAATGAAAGAGAAAAAATATTGGTTTGTATCAGCCATTGCCTATTCCAGAAAGGCCTCGGGATGCAATTAGTATGGATTTTGTATTGGGGTTACCTAGAACTCAAAAAGGAAGTGATTCATTATTTTTCATTGTCGATAGATTTTCTAAAATGGAACATTTCATACCATTCCATAAAACAAATGATGTTACACACATAGCCAATTTGGTTTTCAGAGAAGTTGTGAGATTACATGAATTTCCCAGAAGTATAGTTTCAGACAAGGACACTAAGTTTGTAGGACACTTTTGGAGGACTCTATGGAAGAGTCATGGAACTAATTTATCTTTTAGTTCAACATATCACCCTCAGACAGACGAACTGACTGAAGTGGTGAACATGAGTCTCGGAAATGTTTTAAGGAGTTTAGTCACTAACCAAGGTTGTCAGTGGGATCTGATTCTGGCATAGGCATAATTTGCATTTAATAATTCAGTTAAGAATAGCACTGGAAAAATTCCATTTGACATAGTATATGGAAGACAACCAAGAGGGGTTGCAAAATTGAGAGAATTGAATGAAGATGAATTCAGAGCGTTGGAGCAGAAGATTTTTCTATAGAAAGGCAAAGACTTCATGATCAAGTTAAGAGGCAGATACATGATAGTAATCAAAAGTATAAGGATA
Organism: Picea sitchensis; assembly: GCA_010110895.2. Taxonomy (NCBI): domain Eukaryota; kingdom Viridiplantae; phylum Streptophyta; class Pinopsida; order Pinales; family Pinaceae; genus Picea; species Picea sitchensis. Next base: position 8,289 of record SNQJ01S0268004.1, on the reverse strand, counting down.
TATTTGATCAGAAAAGAAGGGAAGTTCAATTTAAAGTGGAAGGATCACCCTGTGGAAGATTCAAATTGGGTAATTGAACCCGATATTTTGAAGAAGGTAAAAAAAATGCGAGAGCTCATGGAGAGGAGTCCATGAATATTTTGGCTAGAGGAGTATGAGGCAAGAGCATCACTATCAAATACAGAAAAAAACAGACGTGGAAATGAAGTTGACACATCAATGCTTTGAAAGACCCAAACCGACTCTTAACCAACTTGGTAGCAGTTTGGAGTTTTTCAAATTTTTTGTTAATTAATTTTGTGTATGTAAAGTCGGGCCACTGTTTGAAATGACGAAGCAATTGTAAATCCTTACACGACTATAATATATTACATGTGTAGGATATTTTCCCTAATTAGTCATTAGATTGCATTAAATTAAACTGAGTAGATAACCACTAGAGTGATAGGTGATAGAACTTAGATAAGATAGAGAGGAACCGGAGAAAGCCTTCTCGGTTAGACAAGTTTTCATTGTATTTCTTGTAAGGGGATGGTACCTGTAATTACTGGTTTTTATTGAAATGAATAGAACAGAGGAAATTTATCCAATGGTACTGTGTTAATATTNAAGTTTTAAGAGTTCTCTTCAATCACCTCAGACCGTTTATTTGAGGTGATTGAAGTCGGGAGTTCGGACTTCGGGAGAAGGGATGAGAGCCAATTCACAAGTTCATGAATTATGAAGTCCTAAAGCGCTCAGAAGAGTGGCCCTAGGTCATAGCGAAGGGTCACGTGGATGGAAGGTTAAGGAAGGAGCTAGCGCTTGTTAAGATCTATTCAGAGTTCGAATGATCAGAGAGTTATATTAACTCACATCGGAATACCCAAATTCACGAAATGTGAAGAACCTTTTGGTTAGGCATGTGGTCATGTGGAGGGGAAGATTACGCTTGGTTCTAGTTTACGTAGGTAGAGTTTTGTAAAAGAACATGTGGTTCTAGTCGTTGAATATTATAATGGAGACCCAAAGGGCCATTTCAGCTCAGAATCTTGAAAGATCCTAGACTGGGAGGTCGCACAACCCTTGGAGAGAAGGGGGTTTGCACCAGCTCACAACTTACCCTAATCTTACTAGTCCTTAATATGCAAAATGTAAAATGTTTGGTGATATTTTTGTAAATATATTCAAATTTATAAGGATTTTATATAGTTTCTATAATTTTTTGGCGATTTTTAGGGTAAAATAATTTTATTCTATGGAATTTGGGAGAATCATTTTTTGAAAAAAATGAAAATTAACAAATCTCTTTTTTGGGAAAAACCATGGAAAATTAGCCCATTTGCGAAATTTAGCCCTAAAATCATCTATGTTGAGAGGGAAGAAAATATCAAGGATTCAAAAACACTACCCAAAACCTGCATACAACTATCGATAGAGGTAAGGCTCATTGATAATAAATTGCAATTGCAGTGATGGAAATTGCTTTTGTTTGGATGAATCTAGAAAACACCTTGGACACTTATTTTCTCATTATATTTGGTTTTTGGCAATCCACATGTTGTTCCTGAGTTTATGTTTTAAGGCTATAAAACATACCGTCAAGGCATCTGTAAATGATTTAAAGCAATAATTTGGGAATAAGAAATCAAAGAAAAATCAGAGAAGATTCAGTTTCTCAACTGTCTCTTTCTTGCTTCCTGTTGTTCTTGGATGCTAATGTCTCGCTCAATAGCAGCCCATGATCGTTCTAACTCAACTCGGTTAGTTGTTGTTTGTAAAATGGTATTGAATAAATTTAAGGCAATGCTGGTTTGGTCTTGAAGGCCTGGTTCAACGTTGGGTTGTCTGCTACTAGGGGAAGTCATGGATGATAAAACTTTATTTGTTTGTAAATGGATTTCAGTCAATTGGTTACTTTAGATTTCTAGAGATGAGATCAAGGAAAACAATTTTAAAATCTAAAACAGTAATGTAAACACATTCAAGGTTGTTTCCTGTTTTTGTAACAATTTCGAAAATTATAAACAAAAAATAAACACTACAGAGAAATATAAGGCTTTAATCAAGAAATAATCTTATATTTCAATAGATAATGATGAAAGAAAAAAACGAGGTTTCTAACAAGAGTTAAAAATTAAGGAACAAAGGTTTTACAGGTCTTGAAATTACTAAAACGATTTCAGAGGAAAAACTGTAAATCATTTGACATCCAAACCAATCTGAAATATAAATCAACGATGTATATAATTTCAAACTGATTTACTTGTTAGAGAAAAAATTAAAGGAAAAATTCAACAAAGTCTACTAAACAAGGAGAAGACACATAGTTACAAAGTTGCAGGATCCAAAATCTCGTTTGTGATCTATATTCCAATGTATTTCAAAACTGATATTACAAAATGGCTCTCTCCAAAATTTCTGAAGCCCCTTTCTCAGCCTTTTGAAACTATATTTATACATTTCACCAAAGCTTCTCGTTGGTGACTAACCAACTCCCTAAAATTTTGGTTACATAAAAATAATGTCAATCGTTTACAATTTCTTTTAAAATTCTAATAATAAAAACATTTANACGAACTTCCTTTTTTCGCATTAATACACTGCACGCATTTCTCTAAAAACTTCACAAAGATCCTGGGAACATCAGGTATCTCATTCGCTTCAAATGAGAAAAATCTCTTCTGCAATTTGGGCAACCGACTTTCTATCATCCTTTCTGTGAATTTGACATTTTTCAACTTTAAATTTGAAGTCACCATCCACTTGTTGATCTTTGTAATGTTGAACAATTTGACGTTTGAAATCTCTTCTTTCTTTTCCTCCAGCTCTTCTCTAAACCTCAGCTGGTGCTTGGCAATATTGATTTCACCTAACAATCAAGAACAACCATCTGTTCCGATATTCAATGAATCTCTTTCAAAAAGATCGAAGATTCCTTGTCAATCTTCATTAACTTCTCTTGTGATACATTTATATTCAGCCAGTTTTGCTTCCCACACTTTAATCATTATATCCCCTTTAACCTGTTCAGAAATAGATAATTTATGAGTCTTTCCAATTTCTTCCTTTGATGAGAAAGCCACTACTTTCTGAAAAGTTGTCCTAGCTACTTTCGCCTCCCTATCTTTCTGGAACACATTTTCCAAAGACTTATTTGATTCCTGAAAATAATTCTGGATTACTTCCAGATTCAAAAACACTTTCTGTTATTCCTCCTCTATTCTTACATATATCTCTAATGCATGTGTCCTGAAATTTTCAAGTTCTACTACCTGGTTAGCAATAGAAATAATCTTATCCTGCAAATTTTTGTTTTCTTCTCCTAGCTTTTGAACCTGTTCCTGTGTGACCTGTACTAAGTGTTTTTCTTCATCTAAGTCTTTATTCAATTTCTGAATTTCTTGCATATCCTTTAGTCTAGCTTGTTCTAGACCCTTCTGTATACCCCAACTAACATTTCTTTCATTTTCCTTTAGTTTGTCTTGCAACTGGATTATTGTTTGGTCCTTTTGTTCAAGCATAGTTGTTAAATTTCCCATAGAATACATATTAGTTGATGCTATAGCACCCATTGTACCTGCTAATTCTGTAGTGAACTCTCCATCCTTGATTTTCTTTCCATCTATGATAACTCTATGCTTTTTAATCATTCCTTCTCCTCTAGGATGAATTTTATGTTTCAAGACTGCTCTTCGCTTTTTGATGAAAAAGTAATCAGATGGGGGGATTTCATCTCTTGAAATCGGCTCTAAATCACTGACATATAAAACTACTTCATGGGGGATTCCGAAAGTGAACTGTAATGGAGTTAAAGAGGTGATAGGACTGCCAAGTTCTGTTGAAGCCGTTCCTCCTATTTTTTCTGGAACATTCTTCATGATTTCTGGAATTTGTTTTGGCTCTTTTCCCTTATCCATTCTCGATTCTTTTGTTTGTGAACCTTCCTCATCTTGGGAAGGTATCTCAATATCCTTCAACTTACCTTTTTCATTTGGTTTACCTTGAGTATTAGTTTCAAACCCTGGAGGGGTTTCTTCCTGTTCTGGCAATGGGGTCGAAATTTCATCGTGTAAAATCTTAGGCAGGCAGCTTCGCCTATGGCTTTGAAAAGATGCAAACCCAGCCCGTGAGTCAGGTGGCAAGGCCTGCACTCTATTCAAAACTTCTTCATAAGACTTAACATCTTTAAAAATATCATCATAAACATAAAATTCATGTTCATATGCCTTTAAATTACAATGTATGCAATGCCTACTTATTATTTGGTAGGGGTCATATTTTCTGTGTTCAATATTTACTAGCTTCACTTCTTCCAATGACTCGGCCTCTACCTTAGAATGGCCTAAATTTGATAAAGGAAATTTCCTGACATGAACAAGGAAATATGGCCATGATTTTTTCTGAAGTTCTTTCAATTCCAACCCAATACTACCCTTGGCTATCTGATGAGCTACTTCTCTGCATACTAGTCTGTCTGGTAAGAATTTTGGGAGTGTGTGGGGGGGAATGGAACAGCCATAAACTCTAATATAGGAAACATTTTCTTCAATAAACCAGTCAGCAACTGATTTAAGACTTTCTATGACTACATCAGAAATGTGAGGGGGTTCGCATCCCAAAAATAATTTGTGCATAGGATAAATGAAAAAATGACAAACCTCGTAAAATGCCTCTTTAGCATTTTCTTCCCGAAGGGCTGAGTGGTATTTATGAACAGGCTCTGGGCAGGAAACACTCCAACTCCAATTCATTAATGGAAAGGGATTCATAAAACAGATCTCATCCATAATATATGTAGACATATAAAAAGACACTGGTTGGCCCTTTGACTTGGCTGCTTTGTAATTTAAAATTTATTGTGTTAGGTTATCCGATAAAATTTTATGTCAGTTAAAACTATTTCCTTCTGAGACTTCCTCTAAGAAGGGTACCCAGTCTGCATGAAAGTGACAGGGATCTTTTCTCCCGAAAAGTCTGCATAACATCATGGCTACATAAACCATATATTCGTTTAAGGAAGATGTAGCATAAATCCCATGAGAATCAGCCCTAAACTTTGCTTCAGACCTTGCCCATCCTTTAATCATGTCGGGGTATGTCTGGTCTTCCTCAATACATTCTTTTCTTTGAAACTCAGCTAAAAATTCAACATTAAAGGTGTGTTTATGTTTTGGCAAGAGTTTATACATTACTTGAATGTTCTTAGGCCTAAATGAGCCGACGATAGCTCCTTGCTCATTCTAAATGCTCCTTGTTGGGATATCTACCTGATCTGAATGGATTTTGCATCCTCAAGTTATATGATCCAATGGTACAATGGTTATGGGTATACTTCACTCTTCACATGCTAAGCTCTTTACGATACTAAGCCTTTTTATATTTCTTGCCACACATGGTGCATTATGCTATGTTAATATATCATACATATGATATATGGGAACGTTGCAATGTGTTTTAAAAAAAAAGGTTTAAACTATGCAATATCCGTTTGTGCACGGTTTATACTATTTTGAAGGGTGGTTTCATGGCAATGGGAAACACGCTTTGTGAACAGGTCGATGGATATCGTTTAACCTGTGAGCCAAGCCCATGCAATGTTGCAACATCAACCGTTGGAGGTTAAGAAATGGTGCACAGTCAAACATTTGGCGGTTTGGTGTGCGGTCAAGATGGTGGTTAATGTTTTGTGCACAGTTTAATGCGATTTGTTGGAACAGCCCGGGGATAATATCCATTATGTGGCATAGATCCATGATAATATAGAGCAGATGAGTTGAACTGTTAATTATCCTCCCCCTGCACGCTTTAATACATGGGATTCTGGCCACATTTCGAGGAGTTTCAGCCACGTTCAAGTATCTTTCTGTTGCTGGATGGGCATTTCGTAGTTGGAACTAATGCACAAGGAACATAATCAGGATGGAGCTGTGCTATATAGCCATTGTTCATCCAGTATGCAGGGGGGAGAAGTTTAATAGTTGCGGAGACATTTTGGTGAAGCACTGTTGCTTGTAGAATCATCTACGTTCTGCTGTGGTTTTCTTATTGTTGAAAACCTTTGTAAACTTGCCAGAATTTGTATTTTTTTAGCATTCTGCACAGTAATATTGTCTCATAGCTGCTCAGAGTCTACTGAAGATGTTATTGTAACCATTGTGTACTAGTTTTTGAAGATTAATTGGAGAGGGACCTGGAGATGTATCCCAGTGAAGGGGGTGAACTCCGTTAACAATTTCAATGTTTTGAGACTCTCTCTGCTGTGTTTTTTCATTCTTTGTTCTGTGTTTTTCGTATCTCTATTATTTCCTTACTGTTACAGTGTTACATTACAGTTTTCAGTATTCCATTTACATGTTAAAAGACTAAATTACATGCCGAGCATTCATAATACTTTTTAATGTACTAAACAATTAGATCTTACGGATCACTACCTTATCCAGAGCCCAGCCGACCATCTCAGTATATGCCACTAGCCTCAGACGCACAACAACCTTATGAAGTTTAGACTCAACAATGTCCTAGAGATGATTTTCAGAATCAGGGTTTGCATTCTTTAACTCATCCTCCAGCAATTCAGAGATTTGAGCCCATGATTTGATGGAGTGTATGGCGTGTGGAGTAGTATCCGAGATAATATCACCTTCCTGTGTGTCTTCATTTTTCTTTGGTGCCTTTTTAGGTGTCATGGCTCTGTGTTTGACTTAAAAACCCGTCACAGATAGTGGATGAATAAGCTCAACTTAAAATGTAAATACAAACGTTCGAACGTTTACTTAGAATATATTTTAAAAAAGATGAGATTTGTACAATTGTCACGAATGTAAATCTCTTAATGCAGAAGATATTTTCGGAGATATGCATTTAATATCCATACTTAGGCACTCTCAACTTTTCAAATAAAACAAGAAACTTGCTTAATCCGAAAACGAAGCATTAATGAACACTTACAGAAAGATTACCTTTAAACCTGTTTTAGAAAGAAGATTTATTAGTGTTAATTATAGATTAAATCTGAAAACATGATTTTTCGGGGTTTCGGCAATCTTGATGTCGAAAGGTATGTCATCGGAAAAGCCTGATCGCTGAAATTGCGAAATCGTGAAATAGCGATGTTTTATTTAAGATTTAAATGTTTTTAGCATGTTAATTAATCGAGATTAGACCCTTTCGGGATTTCGGAAATCGAGATTTCGGGAAACATGATGACATGAGACGTGCTCTCAGGGAATCGCGAATCGCGAAATCGTGATGGCTTGTTTCATTTTTCAATATAGGACTTAACTTATCTTAATTAACTGAGTAATCATGATTAGGGCCAAAACATAATTAGTTTAATCTAACGTGATTTATGAATCGGGGTTTCAGAAATCGAGATTTCGGGAAACATGATGACAAGAGACGCGTTCTTACCGAACCGCGAATCCCGAAATCGCGACATAATTATTTAAACCTTAATCATTCTTAGAAGAGATTAGATTAATTCATGCTTTTACTTAAGAATTAAATGCATCGGGAAATCGGGGATCGGGGTTTCGTGATTCAATTTGCATCAAAAATTTGTTTGCAGAAAACCCTGAATCCCGATTTCTTTAATGTTTAAATTAAAAAATCACAAATTGTAAAATTACAACCCATTTTAAATAATTTTTCAAAGAGCGTTGGAAATTTTATATTCTTTGTAAACCCTTTTCTGTTTGTTATCCCAAAAATAAATTGATAAAAAAAAGGTTTCGTGAATTCAAAAATGATGAAATTCTTGTTTTAGGAAAGCCGAAACCTTAAAAACACAAAAAATAAAAATCTAGGCCTTAAGGATAAAAGATTTTAAGATATGTTTCAACATAGGCTCCAACTGGGGACCTCGTCTCCCTGCGGGACGAGGAGAACATGTAGACTCAGTGCCTTCATTGGGTAAATGGTGTCAAGGGTTTATCACTGATAAACTGTTTAAAGGAGAGGAAAAAGAGATTCTATAAAACCTTCGAAAACCTTTTCAAAACTTTTTATTTGCTTTAAACTCAGATGTAGTCTTATTCATAATATTCTCCTTCCCGTTCTAAATTTAAGTTAGTATTAAGATGAATAGAACAATCTTAGGAAACTCAACAGATTTTTAAATTTCAGCTTGCATCAATCGAAATAAAATTTATAATTTTTAAATTGGGAAGCTCTATTTTGACTTGAGATGAATATCCGGTTTCGAAAAACTGATAACTAGAATAGAGTGATAGATAAGTATGACAACCTTACAAACACCTCAGATATTGCTTCACTGCCAGCAGGCCTGTTCAGTACCTCGGTGAAGTT
>SNQJ01S0268002.1:0-12033 GCA_010110895.2 Picea sitchensis | reverse complement strand
TTAAAAAAAAATAAGAAAAATAAGAAAATCAAAAGGGAAAAGGGGGGAAAAAAAAAACCTAAAAGGAGGAGTTAGGGCTTAGGGACTGGATAAAAAGAAGGGAGAGGGGAAAAAGAGGGATCTTTTTTTGCTCAGATTGGATTTTTATGCTGCTAGACTAGAGACTGGACTGATTGCTGGTAGGAGTTGGGGATTCTCAGCAGACTTGAGTGGTAGCTCAGCCTTGGAGGCGAGCTGAGAAGCTAGTTACTCTCTGATTGTGTGTGACCCCTTTGCGGCTCGGGGGGTTGAGGGGGAAGAAGAGTACCCCTAGCGTTTGGCTGGGAGGTACCGGTGGGTTCTTCGCGGTCGCAAGCCAGAGCAGGAGCGGCAAGAGTACAAGATTCGCTGGCTGCAAGCGATAAAGGAACAGGTACGCTTTCATATTTTTGGTAGAATGTGATAGGGTTTATGCTGGTATAGAACATTGGCTGTAAATAATTTAATGGATGTTTATGTAATTACTTGGCAATTATTTAGTATCTGCTGTAAAAATGGTTGGCACGACCTTCTCTTCCCTGTGCACGTTACCCAGCTGAAATTCTTAGCACCCGGAGCTGATAAAACCCCCTTTTCGTTGAGGCATGATACCCTGGGCTAGTCACAGAGGGTGCCAGGTCATTCTCTGTTCTGCCTTTAAACCCCCTTGATTTTAATTGTCCTGTATCACCACTTCAGTTCCTGAGTAATGTTGAGGTAGCCGTAAGTTTACCGGGGCCGTCTATTTAATGCTGGTCGGCCAAAATAATATACTTCAAAGGACGGGGTCACTCCCAAAATAATTGGGTTGAAAAGAAAAGAAGGTTTACAACGACCCCGCTGTGAGAATATTTATAGAGGTAAGGCGTCCGGGAGTTCCTTACATCATTAATTTTTGTATTGAGAAACACATAAGCTCAATTTGGCCACCATGTCACATGGAGCAGATTGCAGCAGGAGCAATGGCAGTAACAAGACGTGCCAAATGAAGAGCACCAGAGGGTCAGCAACAAGTCATTCAGTATATGTAGACGGTTTTGTCAACACATATTTAATGCCCAACACCTACTTTACTAACTTATATTTCTGTCAACAATGCACCCGAGCACAGGCCAATAGTTACATGACAAAGGCAAAATCCAATTTCCCACTCTGCTAACAAATCATGTTAGAGAAATTAACTTCCCTACATTATGACTTTTCACAAATTGGAAATCATTATTTATGCGACCGTTTTGTTCCCACCACACAATGTCTTCATAGATGAGCATCCTATCCATAACACTGTCCCTCTCACCATTTCTCCGCATCTACGACTTGTACGTTGACACACAAACCTCGAATCCAAAAATCCATTTCGTTGAGAAATCTTGGAATAAACGATTTACATCAGCTTGATTGACATTTTCATTTGATATTAACATTTATATTATAAGACAAACAAACCTTATGCTTACTCACACCGCTCATGGAACTAAATAAGACTATTTGAGACCCTCAACCTGGATATGTGCTTAGCCTCGAATCTGTTATTAGTGGGGTGCGTTAACCAGAAGAATAAGTGTGGCAAGAGAAATAACATGAAAAGAAGCACGTCGGGTAAGCGTATCAAGAGATACCGTGGGAAGGTTTCCCTTTACACCAGTCATTAAGGGTCTGTTCCAACGTCGGCTAGGACCAAAGGTAAATGCCCTATCATTTACTTTCTTCCCGGACGCTAATGTGCCAATGTGATTTTCATGTTCAAATTATCTGTCGTTGTGTGATTAGCCTCACGAAACTGTAAAACATTCTTTCTCAATTATGTGGTGCTCCTAGGGGATATTTTTGAAAAGACGGGAAGTGCTATTGGACTCGTACCCTAGTAAAGTAATTAATGTCTTATATATTGAGATATATTCCATTTTATCTGATAGTATTTTAAATGGTTTCAGCCCCGCCCTCGTTTGCAACCTGGACTGTGTGTCTGGCAGCTGGTTGCTCTCCACCGTTCAGTTGTAAATTCCTGAACCTTCAATCCTCCGGCAAACTTATGGTGGCTTCCAGTTACAGAGCGAGAGTAGTTATAGCTTTTAGGGTTAGAGTTAAATGTTAGTTGTTGCTATTATTTGTTAGGGTTACCGTTGTTCGTCTTTTGTTCATGATTAATGATATTTGTCATTAATATTTAGACTAGATTCATGTCCTTTTTCCTGATCTACTTTGACTGTCGTTGCAACTTAGGGTAGTGAGCCATTAGCGTAGATCCAGGTCATTATTATCAACCATTTTAACAACTCCCTTCTAGGCGGGTACTATCATTAATTGTCACATTGATATTTCATTAACATTTAGCTATTTCTGGTTATTAATCGAATTCAGATAGCACAGGAAATAGCGCACTCATTGCTTCTTGATTGTCATTATCTTCTTGTTAATTAATGGTTATGTTATTAACCTTTTGACCTCTCTACTTCTGTTACGTAATCACCAACCCTAATCGTTACACAGACTGCCATTTCTCTTACCTATGTCTGCCCATGCGCTGGGTGGCGAATTTTTCCTTCAGGGGCGCGAATCCCCTTAAAGCCACCGACTGTCACCCACGTTTCCGCCTTCCCAAAACTTCCTCTGACCGTTGCAAGTCGCTGCACCCTCGGCGTGATATGCTTAATTTCGGTGCTGCGTTCAGTATTAATAAAGTCCAGTTTTAATAAATATGATGTTATAGTAATGAGTCTTGCCTTTAATTTTAAAATTTTAATACAACCTTCCTTGCTACCCATTGAATGTAAACTCAAAATGAATGATTCCTAGGTAATGATCAAAGACTTAAAGAGAGTGAAAATATTCCTGCCCTTTAGACATTGCTTAGATTCATATTAGATATAACAGACAAAACTATTTACAATATCTCCAATCACACTAATCATATCTTAGGTATAACAACAACTATATTAACAAGTGGAATATTTTAATGTAGTTGATGTAGATAATTCAAGGGTAAAGGTTAAAGTGATTATGAAATAATTGAATCATGTAATAATGTAATACTTGTGTATAATTTAAAAGGAAAATAGAATCCACCGTGGCTATGCTATTCCTTTAAAAGTTGAAATAGAAATGCACAAAAATAAGTGTTAGCAATTACTGACAATGCCACCAGTATATAGATTGAAGTCTTAAATATTGTTGTTGTGATACATTGTCATTTGACAATGCCACCAGTATATAGATTGAAGTCTTAAATATTGTTGTCGTGATACATTGTCATTTTTAGTACGGTGTTACATGGTTAAGTTGAATATGAGGTGAATGATGATATGATGTTATTTCCGGTAATATTATTGCCTTTTAAAAATAAATCGATGTTAGTKTCATTGAWATATATGAACATGATGTTATTTTATATATTGTCAGTTCTAAATATTGTTATTCTTAGTTATTGACATTTTTAAGTATTGTGATTTCCAGATGATGYCCTTTTATGGTTAATTATGGTCATTGAATATTGTTAATATTATATATTGTCATTTTAATTATGACTTCAAATGTTTATTTTTAGGCATGATGTTGTTTATGAATATGGTGTTATTTTTATATGGACGGTAGGGGAAGGGTATTGACATTTGGGGGTGAAATTGTTACTAACATTTTATTGTCATAAATCATGTAGGGATACGGTAATCAGTAATGTTGGGTGACTGTAAATTATAATGTTAAGGTGATATGTAAGGGTAACGTTATAGTTCACATTGTTGCTGAGATAGGTAAGGGTATTTGTGACATAGTATAGAGTGTAGATTGGGTAGATAACTTACAAGAAGGAATGGCGTTGTTATTATTGCATTTTATGAATTTTATGGTCTTAAACGACTTCGGGTTGTGAGATCCACATGTTTACTGAATTTTCTATCTTGTAATGTCATTGTAATCTTATGGTTGTAGCATTTAAGAGGGATCGCAACCGGAATCATGGCCTGGATATGTGATATAAACATGAGGTGTTATTATTTCATGGCAATGTTAATTGTAACCTCTATTGTCATTTATAAACATTTACGGTGTACTAACCATGAATTGAGTACCATAGATTTTCCGAGTCTGTAATGAGGGTGTTGTTCCTCGTAGATAAGGTAGTAATTGGTTGATAGACCTTCCATGTGTGGGACTGTTGCTGGGTGGGATGTAGACACCCCCAGGTGGCCTTAGGAGATGTGTCTGTGTGTGTGTTTGTCGTTAAGCGTTTGTGTGGTGTGACTAGTATCTAAGACCGTTAAAGGTTGCAATTTGTTGAGAATCTTGTGTCTTCGTGTGGTGATATTCGTGGTTGCGTCTTGATAGCGGTCGGGTGGTGACGTAGAATCCAGTGTGCCTGTTTCCTATCTACGCGCGTGCACACACGGTTAAAACAAAAAAAAAAATTGCACCTGTTTCCGGTTTTGTTGTCGTAACAAGGAGGGACATTACACTTTAATAGGGTTTTTAGACAAGTTGGTGAGTCTGCTTGGATCTACCTGTTTGGTATTGTCATTGAATCCCTGTGATCTATGATTGGGCCAGAAGTTATTTCTTGGTCCTGTCTTGTCAGTATTTTTCCCTTTTTTTCTTTAGAAGAAAATAAATTCATTTTCAAATTTCTTGTTTTGAAGCCTAAAACAATAAAAAAAAATCTTTCATTACTCTGTTTGGTAAAGTAGTTTAGGTTAGTTGCTTTGGTTACCAGGAAAAAAGAAAGTTTTCTTAAGTTATTTACTTGAATGATTAGGACATTAATTAGCTTGTTGTTGAGATAAATCTTGTTTGGAGTTTTTTCTTTTCAAAGATCCGAGAAAATTAGTTACGAAAATTTTGGTGAAAGAGTTTCAATTGGAAAATATTTATTTGTGAAGAAAGAAGTACTTTTGTTTCCAGTATCATCTTATGCTCTTCTCTTTTGTATCTTAAAGAACATCATTGGTTTCACTTTCATTCCTTTTGACTTAAGACAAACACTAAAATTAACACCTAATTAAAAGTTATTAGACTTTGTTTTTGAAGGGTTCATCAATTTAGTCTAAGCTAGAGCCTTGATTTAGTATTGGAGAGGAAACTCTTCAAGGCTACAAAAACAAACATAAGAGACTGAGCTAGGGAGTGCTTGAAAGTCTAGTAACCGTGAAAGTTATCTAGGAACCCCCTCTAACATAGGGGATAAACATGAGGTCGCGTGCGGAAAGGTAGCGCAGATAACCCCTCCAAAGCTCGACCAAGCATAGTGGGGAACACATATAGAGGGCTTGTCCTGGAATTTGATTGATCGCATTTTCCACGGAGCTTCGTGGGTCTCAAATCCATTGGAGGTGCTCAGTTGTCTTCCAAAAAAAATTCTTCCAATACCCTTGATAGGTTTTGGGCTTCATACACTTCTCATTGTAGTCCACCCGACTGTCGACTGTACCTTCCTGGTGACTATTCACGTGTTGGAAACCTAGTTGCCTTTATCTTAGTGACTTACACAGGTGACTGCAGGGGTATACCGCAGTACCTTGGGAAGACATCCAACCACTCTTTGTAGAGTATACTTGGAGGGTGATTCCATATTCGAGTTTCACTTGCACCGATAAGTTTCTCTAGTGTTAGTTGTTGTAATTGTTCTTCCAACTAGCTAGTGATCTGCTTGTCTTACCTCATAGGAAATGTTTCTAGTGCATGTTGGTTTTTAAAAAAAAAGATTGTAGAAAGGCCTAGTGTGTCATTGATCTTCTCTAATAGTGGAGGATCAAGAGCTTCATTAGTCACGAAGGCTTTTGGTCCTACCGTCAGTTGATATTGAGCCACCCCCACCACTGCTAAGGTGAAAACTAGACCAGCAAGGGTCTTTTGAGGCGATTGGCTTATAGGAAACCGTGCCTGACTCATCTCTGAGAGGAGAACATTTGATTCCAGAGGAACCAATAATTTCTGACCTCAGAGTGCAATCTCTAGGTCTGCATAACCCTCCAATCACTGATCTATCATCACCCATCATTGTACAGGTTCAACCTTACGAGCGTCAGGTAGTGTCACAAGTAGCGATGGAAACAAATGCTACTACTTCTTTAGCGAATACTCATATTTCCTCTATGGATGTCTCTATAGTGTGTCTTCCAAATCCTAACCAACCATTGTCGGTCCGGACCTCTATGGTCTAGACTTCCTCTACCTCGGGAAATGGTCTAATTTCATCTATGGCGGCGATCACTCCTCCATTCACCCAGAGTGCGATAGGCCCTCCATTCTCATATGGGATGCCTGGCTTCAGTGCGATCACTATCCTTTACCACTCCACTCTACAGACATTAGGTCTTAGGGAAGGTAGCTCCAACACTCCTCTGCAAGGATCCATGGGGGGCACTTTAGCTCCCTATAACACTTTCCCTTATGGAGGGGTTCATATACCTCCTTCGTCCCCTTTGCTCAGCGGTGCCCACCAACACTCCGCTGGGAAGAACGTAAAATATAGTTCATTTGGAGTAGGCAGTCGAGGACTTCCTACTTATAGCATGTCGGTAGGTTTGACAACATTCTCTTTGTTTGGTGCATTTGTTAACAACGCTTTCCTGTCAGTTTCCATCTCGATGGGGTGGAACCCCGATTATGGACAACAACATCCTGTAGAGGGTACTATTCTTGCACAGGGGACAAAATTAGGAATTACTTCCTCACAAGGACCTTGGAATCCATGGCAGGGATTAGTTCCCTTGTCAGGGATGTCGACCAGGGGAAACCCCTTCCATAGCGAATGGAACCCCAGGCAAGGCTCAACACCTATGCCCATCAGATCGGCAAGGGGCAACCCTTCCCAAATTCCTTGGAATCTGACGTAAGCCCAACCCTTTACATCCTATTACGACAGTCAATCGATGACATATCAACAAGCACAGAATCCATACACTGGTCACAACCATGCTTTTTACCATAACCTTGGCCAACAACCTAACTTTTCCTGGCAACCTGGTGTCAACCAAACCCCAGGCTCCCTTTTCCCTGGTTACAATCAACAACCCAAATTACCATTTATGGAAAATCTGCACTTGCAATACTTGATGAGGTTATTAAATGACCCCATCTGTCACCATTCATGTTGTCCCCCTATGTCGACCAAGTTGCCTTTGGGAATCCCAAAGTTTGAGGCCAAGCCTAATGAAGATCTAGGTGATCATGTGACTACCTTCCATTTATGGTGCTCATCTAATTCTCTGAGAGATGATTCTGTCCAGTTGCATTTGTTTCAATGCAATCTCATCGAGAGTGCGGTGAAATGGTACATCAAGATCGACTGCTCAAGATACTCTTCCTCCGGAGAATTGGAATTGGATTTCTTAAACCATTTCCAATCACCTCTGAGATACAATGCCGACACTGAATTGCTGGCCAACTTTGAGTAGAAAAAAGAGGACCATATCTCAGATCACATATGAGAATGGAGATGCTAGAAGAGTTTGATAAAAGTGTCAGTACCACCAACATTCCTGCTAGAGTGGTTCCTTAAGTCTTTGGTACCTCAGTTATCTAAATACGTTGCAACCTTGAGGGTCTTTTCAGAGGAATAAGAGATAATGAGAGCCCAACAGCTAGAACTGATTTACTCTCATTCTGTTTTACTTTACGAAGTTTTTCTAGATGCACCACGGTCAATACTTGATAAGACTAGACAAGTATTTGGACCACATGTCGATGGTATTGTAGTTTCAGCACAAACGAATCCCGTTGATCAACTGTCAAATCAATTACAACAATTGTCAATACAACAGACAGCGGCCAGCCAGAACATTGGTTCACATGCTCCCCCTACTCAAACGTCAGATGTACATAATGTGCAATCGACAAACCCAAAGGCTGCCCAATAGCCTGATGGAAAGAAGAAACAATGAAATAAGGGTAAAGGGGATAAGAAACCTACCAATAATGTTGGCGAGGGAAACATTGAAAAGAAAAAGTCAAAGTATCCTTGAAATCTTTGCAAGGAATACCATTTGACTCAACAATGTGCTAGGCCCGTGGAGGCCCATCAGTTATTGACACAATAGCCGCCTCCTGTGTTAATGAATCCATTTACACATGGGAAAATTTTAGCTCAAGCCTCTTCAATCGCTGAAGGGGCCAATCACAGACCCCCTCCATCTTCGATTAATCCTTAGTCTGCGAATATGTACATGATGAAAGGTAGTGTTGACATAATGCCTAGGACATGCGACTATGAAATTCCAAACAACCCTGAAAAGGGTAAAGAAGCCGAAAATCCACCTCTTCCTCTCCAGATTGAGAATACGTAGGGATAAAAAATGACATGCATCCCCAAATGTGCGTTCAAGAAAGATTCTCACAACCCAAACACAAGGGCTTCTCAGAACTACTCTGTGGTGGAGAATTTGTCACAAACCTCTGTGCGATGTCAGCTTTGGAAGTCCTCTAGAGATGCCCTTCCCAGAGAAAGGATCTGCTATTTTCCTTAGGATCTACTGAGACTTGTAATTCGGGAATGATCATGCTTGATACGACCAACTTAAAACATTGACTTCCTTACCACATAACATTTCAGATAGAAGTAGCTTACATTCACTTATTGGAATATGCCTTTTGGTATGAAAAATGTTGGAGCTACATTTCAGTGGGCCATGTCTTTTTCTTTCCACAACCTCAAACACATAGTCCAGGCCTATCTCGATGATTTAGCATATTGATCTCGCAAGAGAGTTGATCATCTTACACACCTCTGACTTATCTTTGAGGGATGTTTCTATTACCGGATCCTCTTGAATCCAAACAAATGCATTTTTTTCATCACATCGGGTCGTTTTCTTGGTTTCATTTTTTTGAAAATAGGGATCATGGTCGATCCTCTAAAGGTTGAGGCAATAGTTTAGTTTCCTCCCCTGTGCACAATCCCTCAGCTTTAGAGTATACAGAGAAAAGTGAACTTTTTACAGTGTTTCATCATGAACTATCGAAGGGTTTCATGCATTTAATGAATAAGGGCATTCCTTTCCATTGGGATGAAGCCACTCAATGCTCTTTTGAAGCATTGAAACATGCCCTCACGTCTACCTCTTTGCTTCGGCCACCCAATTATAATAAAGATTTCTTATTGTACTTGGCCACTGTGGAGTCGACCATCGATATGGTCTTGGTTCAGGAGGATGATTTTCTCTCAGAATATGTGATTTATCACCTGAGCCAAGTTTTCGTTGGACCGGAACTCAATTATTCCCACATTGAAAAACTTGCGTTGGCAACAGTTCATGATGTCCAATGGTTTTGTCACTACATCTTGTTTCACAAGACCACCATCATTTTTGTTGTGAATATGTTTCAATACTTGCTGACACGATGTGTAATTGGCGGAAATATCAGTATATGGATAGTTATCCTCCAAGAATTCGACTTTGATTTTATTTCGGCGAAATCCAAAAAGTTGTTGGTCTTTTCGAAACTCATGTCGAAACTTCTGGTGGAATTAGGTAATGTTATACCCAAAGAGTTGCCTATCAAAGGAGACATGTTTATGATCACATATTTGGACCCCTAGTATGGATATATAATAGTATATCTCTAGAATTTGAGGTTCCCTACCTCTACTTCTCGTGATGAGCATCGCCGTATATGCCATCAGGACAAAAACTATCTCATACTCGAGGACACTCTGTATCGTTGAGGTGTAGATTGCATCCTTTGTTAGTGTATCACCCATGAAGAAGAGGAAATTGTGCTTAATGATTGCCACACTGGAGCATGTGTTGGTCATTTGTCTGGATTGGAAACAACCCAAAAGATTCTATGAGCTAGTTACTTTTGGTCGACATTAATCAAAGATTATGTTGAATCGGTCAAGAAGTGCCACCCATGTCAGATCTTCTCTCATAATATGAGGGTACACCTCACTCCCATGTTTCCTCTCATCATAGTTGGTCCCTTCACCAAGTGGGGGATTGACTACGCTACATGTAACCCTCCTTCCGCAAGGTGGCACCATTATTGCATCGTAGCAGTAGACTACTTCATGAAGTGGGTCGAATCTATGCCAACGTTAAAATATGATGGCGAGACTACAACTCTTTTTTTGTTTAACCAGATAATAGCAAGGTTCGACATCCTGAGAGATATTTTCATTGACCATGGCAGTCACTTTCAGAACAAAATGATGTCCAAATTAACATAAAATATTGGATTTAGGAAAGAACATTCATCACCCTACTACCCACAAAAGAATGGTCAGGTGGAATATGTGAATAAATCCCTAAAGACTATTTTACAGTGAATGATCAATTTGGCCAGGTCAAATTGGAATTTGATGTTATACTCGGCATTATGGGCCTATCGAACGTCTATTAAGACTACAACCAGTTTCTCACCATTTCAACTCGTTTACAGGATGGAAGCAGTATTTCCTATAGAGTGTCAGATCCCCTCTCTAAATTTGGTAGTACAGTTACTGCCAGACACTTCACCACTTGAAGAGAGTTTCTTATATCTCGAGTAGCTCGATGGGCAGCGTCAGGATGCATCCTTGGATAACAAGGCTCACAAACATAAAGTCAAGTTTCAGTATGATCAGTTTGTTCTTCCTTGGATTTTCTCTGAAGGCAGCCTTGTCCTAGTCTATGACCAAGATAAGGACCCCCTAGGGGCAGGCAAGTTCAAACCCATGTGGTTCGGACCTTTCATCGTGAAGGAGGTTCTAAATAAGGGTGCTTATCATCTGGTGGATTTTGAGGGAAATTCTTTGGTGGAGCCTAGAAATGGGCTCTACCTCAAGAAGTATTCCTCGTAGGTGGGTCGCCTTGGGTGACTTCTTGTAACATATGTATAATTCTTGTACATTGTTCTTTTAGTTTTTTTCTTTTGGTTTTATGGACGTGCCATTTTTTATATCATCTTTTTCACTATGGTAGATGTCAAGTGAATCAGAGGTGATCGTTGAGTTCGTGAACAACGCTAGCCGACACACTCGGAGTCTTGCTTCTGTAGCTTGGGTGATTTTCACACCTCAGGGCCAATTTCTGTCTTCAAGAGGTGTCTCTTTAGGTGACACCACAAACAATTTTTTCGAATACAATGCAGTTCTAGAGTTGCTTCATGACTCTTTGTCGCATGGTATCTCTCACCTTTGAGTCTACTTATATGCTCAGCTGGTTGTGTCCCAGTTAAATAGGGTTTACCATACTCACGGTCCGACTCTACACTGACGATTCCTTAGGGTACGTCTCTTAGAATGAATCTTTGATTACATTATGTATATCCATGTTCCTAGGAGATTGAATCAAATAATAGATACTCTAGCTAATCATATATTAGATTGGCATTTTGCACACATGTAAGAAAAAGCAAACACACGCACATGTAAATACATTTGTAAAATAGATGTAATCCATAAGACATAAAAAAAATGAAAAATATCCATATATATATCAAAAATATTAGATTACATGGGTGGGCACAAGCGCCTCAAAAATAGGTCCAATAAGAGTCACGAGGATTATTCCCTCAAAAATATACAAAAAGTGCTCTCAGCATGTAAGTAGTCTATCTTAGCTAAGGGCGGGGCATTTTGACCATGTCATAGTGAACAATGGTGTTTTCCAAATGCCTTAAGAGTTGGAACCAGGTCCACGGCACCCCAACTATATGAGGTTGCATCGATGGTGGAAGGTCCTCGATCTCTGCCATTGGTACTGTGCGAGTGTGTGCGGTAAGGTTCCGCTCCACCCATTTCAAAACTCTATCAGCCTCTCTGACTGGAGGCCCCCCTACTGCTGGTGTTGCCTCTAGTCAAGGACACCACCTAGTCCTCATGAAATCTGTTGGATGCATTGGTCCCACATATGCACATAATGGATACATACTTGTGAGACACTCTGGTACATAAAAAAATGATATATATAAAAAATAAATAAAAAATAAATAACTTTGAAAAAACAAGCATACCTAACTCTCTTCGCTCTACTTTGGGAGGTATAGCCATGTCAGGGTCCCTGGAGAAGTCAGTCCTGACATAGGGGTAGTCCTCTATCACCA
>SNQJ01S0268001.1:0-11851 GCA_010110895.2 Picea sitchensis | reverse complement strand
ACCCCAGGAGGGTACACCTTCACTAATACAATTGCATCGGCTACTACACCTCCCTTACCTTGGGTTTCAACAATAGGTTGGACCATAAGTCTCAAAGTATTGTAGCTGCTACAGGATTCCCTTCCAGGAGAACTCACTTCCTAGAAAACTCTCTCACCTAGGAGAGTTTCTCATAGGCCTAACAACCTGATTCCTAAATTCAGTTCTTAAACAAAAAGAAACAACATTCAGCTACACACGGGTAACAGTAGCAACATAAAACGGTATGGACACTGAGAATGGCAACAGCCAAACCCTAATACACAACATGGCTCAGGCGAATACAATTGTGTCTCGCCTCACAGGAGACACACGAGGTAAATCAAGTACGAATGCAGGATTCCAAAGGTGTGTGCTATCTATATAGGTGATGAGTATGGAGAACTGGTTCAATGCATGAATCCATGGTCAATCGGGAAGGTGATAGACTTCCAAAGAATCCTAAGGGTCATGAGGAAAACTCCAAACCGGTCCAATCGCAAGGATGGGAACAACACCTGAGTGGGAAGTGAACCCCCAATGAACTGGCTTTCCCATCTATAATTGTATGCGCCCAGGTTGACACATGTCTTCCTGAAACCGCATGAGTTCCACTTAGCACTTGTTTCCCCTTTCTCCCAAGAACTTAGGACAACATGACTTATGTCAACCATAGCTTTTGGGAAATAATAATAAAATATTATTCTCTTAGAGGTAAGCCCTCTAGATTAGCCCTAGGCCTAGACACTTAGGCCCCTTCCCTTACCCTACCTAGTGGATCTTAGTCCCCCATAACTCTTCTTCATGGTCGGTCTACACGCAGTAGTGTAATTTTATTAATGATGCGAGTCTTTACATATACAAAATCAAGCTCATTTTCCTTAGCATCTGGCTCACCAGCCTAATAAACACATAAGCCTCTCAGCTTATAACCACTCGGCTCACCAGCCTATAAACATAATTATAATTCAATAGGGGCTTGGCCTTGGGGTGTTACATTCCCCTCACTTTATTTTTGCATTGTCCTCAGTGCAACTTATTTACACAAAAATAGCAAGATTTACAAAATCTTCAAAAAGATGTGGGTACTCTACCTGCATAGCATCCTCATGTTCCCATGTTGCGTCCTCAAGACCGTACCAGGTCCACTGGACTTTTACAATCCCTATGGCTCAATTCTGGAGTTGCTTGCTTTTCTGGTCCAATATATGCATCGGATTCACCTGCAAGAAACCTTCTTTCTCCACTTGAATCACATTCCAATCAATAACATGATTAGCATCAGGTATATATTTCTTAAGAAACTAAACATGAAACACATTATGTACATTCACGGATGCAGGAAATGCAAGCATATATGCAACTGGTCCAATCCTTTCTAATATTTCAAATGGCCCACAATATTTGGCTACCAACTTGGAACATTTTCCCAGCTTCAGGGAACTTATGTTGGATTTCACTTTTAAGAAAACATGATCACCAACTTTAAACTCGTTGTGGGTTTTGTTCTTATCATCATAATTTTTCTACCTGTCTTGGGAAACCTTTAAGTTATTCTTAATATTCAACATTTTCTCTTCCATTTCCTTGAGAAACTCTGGCCCAATTACTGCCCTATCAGCTGGATTATCCCAGCTTATTGGTGTGTTGCACTTTATGCCATAAAGTGCTTCAAACGGGCTCATCTTAAGTGATGCTTGATACCCATTGTTGTAGGAAAATTCTACCAGGTGTAGGTAGTCTTCCCATTTAGATGGTTTGTTCATCACATACATCCTTAGCATGTCCTCTATCACTTGGTTCACCCTTTTTGTTTTCCCATCAGACTTAGGATGATAGGTTCTGTTGAATTTCAGATTCGTTTTGAACCCTTTGAGTAACCCCTTCCAGAAATTTGAGGTGAATTTTGGTTCTTTGTCAAACACAATTGTCTTGGGAATACCTTGCAATCGTGCTACTTCTCTCATATAGATATCAGAAACATTAGATGCCTTGTGGGTGGTCTTCAATGAAATAAAATGGGCATCTTTTGTAAGCTTCTCCACCACCACCATGATGGAATCATGTTTCTTGTTTGTTCTGGGTAATACTGTGATGAAATCCATTGTCACCACTTCCCACTTCCACTCAGGAATGGGTAACGGCTGTAGAAACCCTGCTGGGTGTCTATGTTCAGCTTTGACCTTCTGGCACTCCATACTTCTGGAGATGTATTATGCAATTTCCTTCTTCATACCTGACCAAAAGTAATGGATCTTGACTCCTGCCACTGTTTTCTGATATCCAGGGCTCTTGACTCCTGCCACTGTTTTCTGATATCCAGGTTGCCCAGCATAAGGTACATTATGCATTTCTTTCAAGATCATAATTCTCAATACCTGGAAATTAGGTACATGAATTCTATCTTTGTATAGGAGTGTTCCATCATCTTCAAATTTATAATCTTCCACTTTTTGTAGCATCTTACCTTGTTGTAGCTTTGTCACCAACTCCATGTACTACAAATCTTCATTTGCAGCTTCCAAAATTATGCCTTTAATATCAGTTCGATACATGCTAATGGTTGTAGCATGGAGTTCATGCACTCTTTTGTTGAGTGCATCAGCCACTTTTTTCTCCTTTCCTTTGATATGCTTGATATCAAAGTCATACTCACAAAGGAATTCCAACCATCTACTCGGCCTAGAATTCAAGGTCAGTTGATCAAAAAAATACTTCAGGCCATTATGGTCTATCCTTAATTCAAACCTCTTTCCCATGAGGTAGTGTCTCCATTTCTTCAAAGCATGCACTATGGATGCCAACTCCAAATCATGAGTTGCATAGTTATTTTCATGATCCTTCAGCTTCCTAGACTCATAACATAATACAAAACCATTATGGATGAGGACTCCCCCCAGTCCTTCTTTGCATGCATATGTACATACTACAAAATCTTCATTCGGATCTGCAATCCTCAGGATTGGAGCATAGGTTAACAGTTGCTTCAATCGCTAGAAGCTTCTCTCACATTCTTTTGTCCATTGAAATTTCTTCTCCTTCCTTTGCAAGGAAGTGATGGGGTGAGATATTCTTAAGAACCCTACAATGAAACTTCTATAATAACCATCTAGACCCATAAAGGATCTAACTTCTTTCACATTCTTCGGTGTTGACCATTCTCTAATGGATTCTATCTTCTCAAGATCCACAGCTATCCCATCTTTTGAAATGATATGTCCCAAATAATGGATCTTCTTTTGATAGAATGAGCACTTGCTCAATTTGGCATACAGTTGGTGCTCTCTTAGTACTTGCAACACCATCCTCAAATAATGTTCATGTTCTTCCTCCGACTTGGAATACATCGGGATGTCATCCAAAAAGACTATGACAAACTTGTATAGATATTATCTTAATACACCATTCATTAGGCACATGAAAGCAATGGGTGTGTTTGATAACCCAAATGGAACCACTATGAATTCATAATGACCATACCTTTTTTTGAAGGCAGACTTACTAATTTCTTCATCCTTTATCTTTACCTGGAGGTACCCTGACCTCAGATCTATTTTTGAAAATATCTTGGCATCCTTCAACTGATCAAAGAGATCATCGATCCTTGGCAAAGGATACTTGTTTTTAATAGTCACTTTGTTCAACTGTCTGAAATCAATGCACAATATCAATGTCCCATCTTTCTTTTTAACAAACAAGACCGGGGCACCCCAATGTGACACACTTGGGTGTATATACCCCTTCTTCATAATTTCTTCAAGCTGCAATTGTAGTTCTTTCATCTCTAGTGTACTCATTCTGTAAGGAGTTTTTGACACAGGAGCTACTCCAGGCATCAGGTTTATAGAGAAATCAATATCTCTCTTCGGGGGTAGTTCGAGTACCTCCTGGAATACATATTCAAAATCTTTTAATACTGCATGGTCTTCAATATTTGACACCTTATCCTCAGGTGCTTCTTCCATATGAGCTGCAAATATTTGGCAGCCCTTCCTGTAGCACTTTTCCAGCTGCATTGCTGAGATTTCTTTGACAGTAACTGCCCTTGGGATTCCCTGTACTTTCCTTGGGTTTCCTTCCTCATCCAGGCAAGTGAGTGCCTTGCTACGATAGTGTAAGATGGCATGGTGCTAGTCCAACCAATCCATCCCAATTAGACATTCATAGGAACCTAAAGGTAAGATGTTCAATTCATCCCTTATGCTCAATCCATTCATGTCCACTGGACAGGACTTAACCAACTCAACAACCTTTCTCTTGGCTCATGTAGCCAGCTACACTAACCAATATTTTCCATGCTTGCTTCTTGGAAAATGCAAACTTTCCACCATTCTAGGATCTATATAACTATGACTAGCTCCTGAATCTATTAAAATAGTAATGGTTTGGTTGTTGATCATACCTTCAACTTCAATCATGTGTGATTAAAACTCATATTGTTCATTGTCCAAGGCTGCATAGATCCTTGGTATTCTACTGCCCATGTCCTCCATTGTTTTTTCCTGTTGAACATTGTGGACAACTCTCACTTTGTCATTTATGTGGGGGAAATATTTGTACCTATGATTTCCTTTACAACCCCAACATTCCATAGGTGTTTGTCTTGGAATTTGCCCACCCATTTCAGCCTTCTTGGGCTCTCTAAAACCTGACTTTCCTTGAGGGATATTCCTGAAAAATGGTGGTTTGTTTCCCTTTTTCCTCTACTCCCTCTTAAACTTTGTCTTGTCTTCCCAAGCCTTTTGGAAAGTATGCTTTTATTTTTTGTTGATCATATAAGCATTTTGCTCTCCTTATAGTTTCTTCCATAGTTTTTGGGTCATCATATTGGATCTTGTCACTGATGGAAGATGGCATCCCACTCAGATACCTTTGAATATTAATTGTCTCATCCTTGATGAAGGGGACATATTTCAACAGCTCCAAGAATTTTCTTTCATACTCATCAATGGACATACTTCCCAGCTTGAGTTCGAAGAACTCTTTCATTTTCTTGTCATAATATCTCTTAGTTAAGTACTTCTTTTCAAAATGTCTCTTGAATTCCCTCCATGTAACATTCTTCTCTCTGACATTTTGTAATTGCACAAGTTGATCCCACCATATGGAGGCATTTCCTTTAAGTCAGTAGATGGAAATTCTTCCCTCTGCATGAGAAGAATAGTTCTGCAGTTGGAATTATTTCCTCATGCCCAACAGCCATGTCTCAGCATATTCATCTTTCTTGTGTTCTCCGTCAAAAGTAGGAGGTTTAATCTTGTTCATTCTTCCCTTCAATTCATCCACTCCAGATTTCCTATGCTTTCTGATAGGAGATGGGCTTGAACTACTGTGTTCCCTCCTCTTAGAGTTCCCTTGGGAGTGATGATGGTGTCTACCAACACTCCATTTCCTCCTTTCATAAGGAGACCCATGACTTACTGATTTACTAAAGTCACTCCCCTTATCCACTTTATTTTCTATCCTTTCTAGGATTTGTATCAACTTTATGTTGAATTTTCCCTGTTGTTCACTGGCTTTCATGAGCTTTTTGTTATCTGCTCAGTGAGTCTGGGCATCTTTTTGCAATCTTTCAATGATTCTCATCATGTTTCACTCCTTATATATCTCTTCTCCATGCCCATTGGAGTTCAATTATTCAACTCCCAAATGGACATCCATTCCTTTAGCTTCATTCTCTGAACTGAAAGCATTTCGTGCCTCCTCCATTTTTTGCACTATGCAGCAATTCGGTTTGGTTCTGACAATCGTTAACTCTGCAACCACAATGTGCAGTCAACCAAAATTTTTCAGGTCATCAGTCCTTAATAAATTCCCCAGTATTCATAAACCAATCTAATTCAAAGAAAACTTTCAGATTCCATTTTCTTTATGAGCTCTTCTCTGTTCTATAATAATTTTCGAGCACTAGCCCCTTTCTCTTAGCCCCCAACCCATGCGACCACAGGTTGTGGCCAAGCACTAGGTTGATAGCCTCTTATTTGGGACTTCAGGCCTCTGTGATTCAGAAGTTCCTAACCCAAGTCATTGTAACTCCCCAAAGTGTCGAATGGGCGAACTCGTGAAGTGTGGGGAGTGGATCTATGGTCCACTATTTATTAGCAACCAATAGTTGAGATGTGATATAGCCTTCAGCAAGCGGATATGATTATTTTTGTATAGTGGTTAATATTAATGCAAGTCTCATCAACTGTGATCATCAACACTCAAATTTATGACTCGTAATCAATTCCTCACCCCCCCTTGCCTTTCTTCCTTTAACGATGGGGGGGTCCCTCCACTGCATAACATAGCATGATTCTTCCAGAGATTTTGGTCTCTAGACTGCAACATCTGGTGCCACACGTCCTCTGGGCCCTAGTGTTTCAATGTTCGAACACTAACATGTCACATCAATATTTACCCCTTTCAAACTGTGGGGGCATGCATCCGCGGTTTGAACTAACCTGCCTTTCATCCAGCAATTCCTCGAACGTTGACACGTAACCCCTCAGTAAAACCATAGTTTGTATTGCGTGACCACCTTGGATAATTAAATCTTCTGTAATTTGGTTCCCCGCAATGCCTCATGGCTGTCGATCTTGATGTATCATTATCAACGCCAGTGTGGGTATTCTGACCTTTAACTATGTCATGTAACTCCAAGGCCCCACTAACCATGCTCGTACGAACTGCCATGTGGTGGAGTACTAGCGGTTGACACATGGCCTAATTAGATGGGTGACACGTGTCACGTTCAAAGTGATATTTCAATATTTTATGGGTCTAAAACCCATGGACATGTGGCACACATCCCATGTTTCCACGTCATTCTTGATGACATCATCATGCCTGGTTACTCCGAAATTTCAGATTTCATAATTTTTTACACCTCAGCACACTCTAATTCTCCCGAATGTCAAAATCTCAAACAAGCCAATATGCTGACATGTGTCCCTCTTGATGGACGGCCCAGATTAGCTCCGAACTTCAGAGCTTCAGAGGCTTTCGCCCTTCACCACTACATTTTCTCCTTTTATATTGGCTTGATCCAACAGTAAGGCTTCTCTCCAAATCTATGGTGTAGATATTCTTCAGGACTTCGAATCTTCGGTCTTTGGTCCTTCTCTTATTTTTCACCTAACGTCATCGAAGTCGCAAAGTCCAAAGGGCTTCCAAGTTAACACTCGTGCACCTTCTCCAGATCTGACGGTCATGAATTGTCCTCCTTCTCCTTAGAGGGTTACTTCAACACTTAGTCAACTTTCGGATCTGTGCACTCCTTGCAACATATCTTTGCATCCCTTCATGAGAAAACTTAAGTTATTTATCCCAAGCCTTTTGAGTCAAATACTCTGTCAATGCACTCCTTGCACCCAGGGAACACTCTGAACCTTGAATTTTTTCCATTTCGACAACAATTCACTCTGAACTCTTTGTCTCGTTAACCACTAACATGGCCCATCCAAGCTCAGTGTCGAAACCATGGCTCTGATACCAATTTGTAACGTCCAGCCACCGACCTTTGATGGTTAACACTACCTAAACAACCTTAAACTTTCCTTTACTGCTCTGATACCATTCCTGTGACATTCCTAGCCTTAAATAGCAGGCCAAACCATGCCACTGAGTAACTTTGTGGAAATAATCACATATAAAACTTAATCGGAAGATAGAGATAACATATGGTATTCACACTTATAAATATATATCTATCTAATGCAATTAAACATAAGTAATTTTTAACACATACATGCAACATAAATATATAGGCATTACTCATTAATTATAATTCAATTACAAATACACAGCATATAGTGAACACATAATTGGTACTTATATTTTAATAGATGACCATTAACTATTTGCAAACCTTCCATGAACCTCCTAGCCTTATACCACGCTGCTCATCACGCTCAGCAGTGGGTCACCCCCGAGCTAGGACTAAAATCCACCGGGCAAGGGAATTCTAGGCTTGGCAAGGACAACAAGGAAGTTGTACAAAACAATAGGAAGGATCTTTTATCCTAGGAGCCACTTACACACACAACCCATAGAACCTCATTCCCCACATGCCTGCTCCACCCCAGGAGGGTACACTTTCACTAATACAATTCCATCAGCTGCTACACCTCCCTTACCTTGAGCTTTAGCAACAGGCTAGACCAGAAGTCTTAGAGTATTGTAGTTGCTACGGGAATCCCTCCCTTCCGGGAGAACTCACTTCCCAACAAAATATCTCACCTGGGAGAGTTTCTCATGGGCCTGACAACCTGCTTCTTCAATTCAGTACTTAAGAAACAAGCAACAACATTCAGCTACACATGGGTAACGGTAGCAACAGAAAATGGTATGGACACCGAGAATGGCAACAACCAAACCTTAAGACACAACACAGCTCAGGCAAATACAATTTTATCTCGCATCACAGGAGACACACGGGGTAACTCAAGTATGACTGCACTATTCCAAAGGTGTGTGCTAGATATAGAGGCGATGATTATGGAGAACTAGTTCAATGTGTGAATCCCTGGTCAATTGGAAAGGTGACAGACTTCCAGAGAATCCTAAGGGTCGTGAGGAAAAATCCAAACTAGTCCAGACACAAGGATGGGAATAATTCCCAAGTGGGAAGAAAACCCCCAACGAGTTGGCTTTCCCAGTTATAACCGCATGTGCCCAGGTTGACACATGTCTTCTTGAAACTGCATGAGTTCCACTTAGCACTCATTTCCCCTTTCTCCAAGGAACTTAGGACAACATGACTTATGTCAGCCATATCTTTTGGGAAATAATAATAAAATATTAGTCTCTTAGAGGTAATCCCTCTAGCTTAGCCCCTAAGCCTAGACACTTATCCCCCTTCCCTTACCCTACCTAGTGGAGTTTAGTTCCCCATAACTCTTCTTCATGGTCGTTCTACACACAACAGTGTAATTTTATTAATGATGTGAGTGTTTACATATAAAAAATCAAGTTCATTGGCCTTGGCATCTGGCTCACCAGCCTAATAAATACATAAGTCTCTTAGCTTATAACCACTCAACTCACCAGCCTATAAACATAATTACAATTTAGCAGGGGCTCGGCCTTGGGGTGTTACACTTTCTTTGGGGAATGTTTTATTAGTGGCCTCAAAGATGAAATCCATGCCCATGTTCTCATGGCATGCCCCCATACTTGGTTGGAAGCTACCCAATGAGCCAAGGAATCACAATAGATTGTATCCTCCCAAACCCACAAATTGTCCTTTCTTCCTCCCCCCAAACCCACCAATTATGCCCCTCTAGCAACTCCCCTCAAGATCCAAAAATTAACCAGGGTTGAAATGGCTAGAAGCCAACTCAACGGTCTTTGTTATAATTATGATGACAAATATTTTCCCGGGCACAAGTGTAAGGAACAGAATATTTTTATGGTTGTGACTGAGGATATTTATGAAGAAGATGTTGTTTTTCTGCCTGTGGAGGAACTATCACCACCATATGATCTGACCCCACCCTCTGATCCACCAAACGTTGACCCGTTGATTTCACTTAATGCCCTCACTGGATTCTCTTCTCCCCAGACTCTCAAATTGATTGGTTACATCAAAAATAGGAAAGTCACCATCCTTGTGGATAGTGGTAGCACCCATAATTTTATTCATCACCACATTTCCCAAGAAGTCAATTGTTACCTCTATGCCCTCAATAATTTTCAAATCATTATTACCAATGGAGGTTCCATGAAATGTGGGGGAAGATATGAAAATGTATGACTCCAAATTGGTCAGTATCACCTGAAATCCCATATGTTTGATATAGACATGGGTGGTTGTGACATTGTTCTTGGTGTCAAATGGTTATGCACTCTAGGCCCCATTCTCATGGATTTTAATGACTTAACCATGAAATTCCAACAAGAGGGACAACAACATAAGTTCCAAGGCATCACAACAGGCTCTCATGAGATCACCAATTCCCATCGCATGGAAAAGATCCTCAAAAAAGGTCATTCAAGAATTATATCCCAACACAACTCCATTCATGTTGTTGAGACACCTTATATGAATCCCAACCTCCAATCTATCATTTCCCGCCACCAAGTTGTTTTTACCACTCCCAAAGAAATTCCCCCTACCCGTGGATTCCATGATCATTCCATCCCTCTCATCCCGAGAAGTCTTCCTCCTAATGTTCGGCCTTATCATCATCCCTTTGCCCATAAGAATGAAATTGAGAAAATTATTCATGAATTACTAGAAGTTGTTGTTATCCATCCCAGTATTTTCCCCTATTCTTCCCATGTGGTCATGCTACTGAAGAAAGAAGGTACTTGGCGCATGTGTCCTGATATTAGCTCCCTCAACAAACTCACAATAAAATAAAAATTCCCCATTCTTGTCATTGATGACCTCTTGGATGAATTGAGTGGTGCTCAGTACTTCACCAAACTAGATCTACGTTCTAGCTACCACTAGATCCGTATGAAAGACGAAGACATTCCTCTAACTACATTTCGCACTCATGAGGGTCATTATGAATTCCTGGTAATGCCCTTTGGATTGTGTAATGCTCCTTCCACTTTCCAAAGTCTTATGAATCGTGTCTTCCACCATTTTCTCTGTCATTTTGTCTTAGTTTTCTTTGATGATATTATCATCTATAGTAAAACTTGGCCATCCCATCTCTCCCATGTGAATCAAGTTCTCCATTTACTCTCTAAGAACCAACTTTTCCTCAAACAATCTAAATGTACCTTTTGTGCCTTATAAGTGGAATACCTGGGTCATATTGTAGGAAAGGATGGTGTCTGAGTGGATCCTGAGAAAATTGAATCTATGCAGGATTGGCCTCGCCCTAAAACTCTTAAGATCTTGCATGGTTTTTTCGGGTTTAACGGGCTATTATAGGAAATTTGTTTGAAATTATGGAAAAATTGCATCTCCTCTCACTTCTCTCCTTAAAAATAATGCTTTCAATCGGACTTCAGTTGTGGATCATGCCTTCCAAGCCTTGAAAGATGTTATGTGCTCGACCCCTATCCTAGCACTTCCATACTTGCCAAATACATTCATATTGGAATGTGATGCTTTTGGGAAAGGAATTGGAGCCATCCTAATGCAAGATGGAAAGCCTTTGGCCTTCAGTAGAAAACAACTTTCCAAGCGACATTTGGGCCAATCCATTTATGAAAATGAAATTCTAGCTAATCTGCATGTTTTGAATCTCTGGCATCCTTATTTATTGGGTCAGTGATTCCAAATCAAAACTGATCATCGGAGTCTCAAGTATTTCCTCAAACAACAAATGTCATCCACAACACAGCAAAAATGGGTGACCAATCTATTTGGTTATGATTATGAGATCATTTACAAGAAGGGTAAGGAAAATGTCATGGCCCATGCTCTTTCTCGGAAATATGAAGAAGATGGATCCCTTTTCTCCCTCTCCTTCATTGTACCAGATTGGCTCCAAGTTGTTCATCAGGAATGGATGCAAGACCCAAAACTTTCTCAAATGATCCACCAATTGCAACACAATTCTTCATTTTCTCTAGGGTACTCTTGGAACAATGAAGAGCTTCGCTACAAATGTCATTTGTATTTATTCAAGAAATCACAACTTAAATCCACAGTTCTTTATGAACTTCATGCCTCACCTACAGTTGAGCATTCAGGGTTTACTAAAACCTATGAACGGGTCAAACGTTCTTTTTTCTGGGATGGTATGAAACACGATGTTCTCACCTTTGTGGATGAATGTGAGGTTTTTCAACGCAACAAGGGAGAAACTGTCAAAGCTTTAGGCACACTCCAACCACTTCTGATTCCCCCTTTTATTCGGTGATATACATCTATGGATTTCATTGT
>SNQJ01S0268000.1:0-11851 GCA_010110895.2 Picea sitchensis | reverse complement strand
ACACATAATATGCACTACCTAGCTTAGAAAGGATAAGATATATGCAACGCTCTTCCTCCATTTTTATCTTACATTCTTCACATAAAATTCTGAGTGTTTTGAACCTAGATAGATAATCTTCAAGGCAAGAAAAATCACTTGGACTCAAGGTCAATATTTGATTTTCTAACTTTTGTGCTCGAATAATATTAAGTTTACCAAACACAGATTCAATTTTGTTACAAGCTTCTTCGGGGTCATCAATTTCTTGAAGGTGGTACCTTAAATCATGAGAGATGGACATTCCGATTAGTCGACGTGCTTCTTCATTCCTATTATCCCACTTGGATTTCTTATCAGCATCAGTGGGTGCTTTTTTCTTTCCCAAGGTAATCTGGTACAAGCCTTTACTTCTTAATAAATATCCCATATGAGATTTCCATTGGAAGTAGTTGTTGCTGGCAAGCAAGACATTACTTGTAGAAGCCATATTAAATATGCAGATAATGTGGATTTAAAAACTGAAACTAATGATCTGGATCTCGAAAAGTTATGCGGTTTTAAAAGCAATGACACTAAAAATAGACTTCTGATGTGAGAGTTATGCCCTTTTAAAAACAAGCATAAATGGTAACCAACTAACCACATGATAGTGTAAGTTGCTTTATGAAGTGACCCACTTTTATAAAGAGAAGTGGGGATCACTTTTGCAATGAAGTTACCTTATAACAGAAAAGTTGCATGCAAAATAAATAACTCTAAAATAAAATATTAAAGCTACTTATAATTATTCACTTTTATACTTGAGGTGAAATGCACTTTACAATTTTTAGCATGAACTTTTTCAAAAAAATATGCTTCATTTTCCAAGGTAATCCGATACAACCCTTTACTTCTTAATAAACCCTCCAATGGAAATCCCATATGAAAGTAGTTGTTGTTGGTAAGCAAGACATTACTTGTAGCCATATTAAATATGCATAATGTGGATTTAAAAACTGAAACTAATGATCCTGATCTCCTAAAAAGTTATGCGGTTTTAAAAGCAATGACACTAAAAATAGACTCTGATGTAGAGTTATGCCCCTTTTAAAAACAAAAGCATAAACAATAACCAAATAACCACATGATAGTGTAAGTTGTTTTACGAAGTGACCCACTCTATAAAGAGAAGTGGGGATCACTTTGCAAGATAAGTTATCTTTATAAATTGTAAAGTTGCATGCAAAATAAATAACTCTAAAATAAAATATTAAAGTTACTTTATAATTATTCACTTTTATACTTGAGGTGAAATGCACTTTACAATTTTAGCATGAACTTTTTTCAAAAAAAAGTAACAAAAGAGAGACTTGAACCTCCAATACCTCTTACTTAATAAGGCAAACTTTTAACCAAATGGTATAGTAAAACATATTGTAATGTTTAGAAGGAGGATTGTTGTTGTTGTTGTGAAGCTACCCACCTTTGAGAGCGTATAAAAACCATTTTCAATATAAGAAAAAAATTTCGCTTTCTCGATGAAACAAGGGTTAGATCTTGATTAGCTTACCTGAAGATGGACCTTTTCCTATCCGCTTATGATTTGCCGAGATCGCATAAGGCGCTGTGGGAAAAGAACATATGCATCTAAAAGAGTAGCAACCCAAAACAAATAATATCAAACCAATAAAACCAAAATAAACTTTGCAGAAATTAAAAAAATGCGATTCAAACTTTTATACCTCTAGATCCTCGACAAGAATACGTATATTGGGAAAAACGGAAACCTTATGGAGTGAAACAAAATGTTCTTGACTAAAATGAGCACTCCATATGCAATAGAGTAGTCCTCTCAACCCAAAAATGTATGGAAATGACAAAATGGAGATGAGGTACTTGGTTTCCACGATTCTCGACCCACAAATATTGAGGAGTCTTTCAACTGCCTTCGGAGCACCATGTTCGACAAAACGTATTCCAAATTGCAGGGATGAAAAACTTCAAGAACCACTCACATAAATGTATCAAAGATCAAAACATCGACATTTTCACGTGGTAAATCTCTACTTGAAAACAATCCACATCCCCAACTAATGTGACCACTTGGAGCAAATATTAATGTAAAGAAAAAAGATTACGAGAAATTTCACAAGAGAGTTTCTCACAATCAATCATTGATTAATGACCCTCCATGCTCTTTAAATAAAGATCATGGAGAAATCGAGTGTTAAGCCACAGATAAATCGACGTTAAGATTGAGAAGAGTATGAATTTTCAGATCACTCTAAGGTCGGAACATATCGCGGACTGGCCGATTTCTTAACTACAAATGAATCCTAATGAATACCAAAGAAACACTAAGAAACACACTTTTACCTAACGCATTATTATTAGACCAAGTAGATCTTAATCCTAACTCCCTAAGTGTCTAAATTTCCTAATGATTGTCTTAGGTGTCACTCAACATGAAGAAGTTGCAATCAAAGTGTCCATTAGAAACAATTGTTACCATTAGAAACAACTGTTACCAAAGGGTTATGCTTTTCATGGCACCAGGAAAAGGTTTCAGTGGACGGACACATGGAGACCTCTCATACAGGCGTTTCTCTCTAAATATCTATGCTTGGTCCTTCCTTTTTCATGTACCTATCTATTTCTTCGTCACTCTTTCTTATTCCGCTATAATAGATCCATAAGTGAATATTGGAAATATTTTTTTTCTTCCATTTGTCATCAGGGTAATAGTCAATATCCTTCTCTTCCTCTGCCACATCCCAACACGAGTGTACCAGGGGCTAGTCCTCTAAGGCCTCTTGGAGATATTTCCAACTTTCTTATGGATAGATCGATCGAAGGACTCGAAGGTGGTATATGTTTCTCATTGTGCAACTGACTACTTACATGTATAGTGGTTGAGGGACATGCACCTCGTTTTGATGAATGAGGCATAGAGAAAATATCATGACTTAAAGCTCAAAATAATTGGAGCGTAGTGAACATAGGAGCTTACCGCGAAGAGTTGTTGAGTCACATAGAAGAGAAGTGCGACGTCTTAGAGATTTAGGGACACGACTCTTGGAAAATACAACAAACCATGAAAAAGTGGGGAGATAGATAGATAGACAGATAAGGGACCTCGATGCTCCTCACCTCCGCTCCTCGAAACGAAGCTCTAGCTCTAAAAGGCTCTGTAAGGTAAGGATGCTATAACTCCACAATATAGTTCCCCACTAAGTTACAGCATTGAGAGAGAAGATTTTGGAAAATCATTTCTAGTGGTGTCGAAAAATATGGTAAATGAAGGCTATGAAATATCAGGTTGAGCTTTATGAATCAAATCTTTATCCATCAACATCCAGATATTACTACGCCTGACACAACTCACTTTTAGTGTTTCCAGTTCGGGTCAATTTTTCAAGTTACTCTGGTTGAGAGGAGAACACACCATACTACCTAATTATGATAATGATATACCCTTTTTTTATCTTTACTAGTGGGCTTTACTACAAAAGAGAAAATGACCCAATAATTTATCCCATATTTTGCTAGGTTTCATAGATGAGGTTGCAAAAATACCCCAAAAGAGGATGTCAATTTAAGGAATGAAGCACCCACAATTTTTTGTGTGTTAGAGTTAGGTTTCATGGTAGGTAAATTTCAGAATGTTACAGTGCCTAAAAGTTAAGAAATTTTTAGGTGGTTCACTCTATTGTTTATTCCTTTTACCGAATGTGTCTCTTCAAATAGAGAACTAGACAAGTGGTTGCAATTGTTCATGTGGATCTAAGATACCATTGCAAGTTTGTTTTGTTTTGTAGGATATACATGGGTACCTCTTGTAATGACCATTTTGACAAACAAAACAAACTTCTCCTGAATGGTATAATAATATCCTGTGCTCTTCACGAGGTACTTGTGTTGTTCTCAAAAAATTGGGGAAAATTGGGGTAGCCATTCGAGAAGTAGAGGACAAACAATCACTTTAGGTTTCACTAAAATGCACTTCAATTCTTTATTTCTAATGAAAAAATTGGCTTTAAATTTGGTAGAGTGATAACTTTTGCTTAGTGAAAAATAAATCATAGGATGCTTCATGTGTGTTTTTGTTGGAAAATTGGTTTAGGTTGATGGATAGTTGGTATGTGGAATTGTTGGTTGGTCATTGATGTCAACCATTGAGAGTGATATTGTAGATTGGTATCAACCCCTGCGATCGGAGCATCAACTTGAGAAAGTAACAACTAATTCCAAGAGAATAAAGGTTTGGGTAATGGACCCAAGTTTATTTGATGTAAAGATGACTCACTATTGTCTCATTTTGGTTGATAATAAGTACAAAATGGATGAATTCCAAAGTGGTCCCTTTATGTTGAAATCCCTCACCTGAAGACGCGCTTTGGGATTGATTTATCCTAGAAGTATGGTTAGAGAACCCATGCTTGTGGAATAATGAGATGAAGGTTAGTGAATTTTTTAGTGAAACTATCCTAGACAGATAGTGTTTTCATGCCATTTCCTATTGTTACGCTTCTAAGTCACCCCTGGATTAGGCGTGGAGTAAGCTTGATGCCCTACCACTGCGTCACGATTTGTTTTAAAGGGTGATCAAATGGAAGAAAACTCGAAACAATATCATTCTAACCTCGGGGAACTAGGGCCTGACATGCACAAGCGAGGTCTTGATTTAACTTCAGCCAGTGAGTTGATTAAGGGTGAATAGGTGGAAGAATTATATAAGAGAAAATCGGAGGTCTGTTATTAACATCATGTTTCTAACAGGCTGTAGAAGAGACATCTAAATGCAAGATCTTTTTTACATTCAAACGCAGAAAACCATGTTATACAATAGTGTCACAATAAAAACCTTTATCATAACACGTCACAATGATTCATGTGAATCACCAATCATGAAATCCCTCTGCCTAGATGAAACCGTGATGGAAATGTGAGAAGGTTGTCCGCCATTAAACAAGAAATTTCACATATAAGGCCATGCTAAACTGGGGAGCCGTGAACGGCCCATTAAAACTTTTACACCTGAGCTCTCGCCATACCATGCCCCACAAAAATGACAAAATTTCCTACATAAATTCAAAGAAAAACAAAAGAAAAATGAGACACATCATTAAAAAAAATTCGTCTGCATGTCTACTAGCAAAATTTAATCTCCTCGATAGTCGGTAATTCTATGTTAGATGCAATCGTGCCCCGGCAACCGGCAGTAAGAATGATGACCGGCCCTCAAGTCCCTTCGCTTCCTTCCATTTATGGTGGAGACGATAGTTCAACCACCACCAACCACCCTCAATAACTACTTCCTTATCGTGGAACTCTATCCCCAGACTCTTGGATCGGAGGCCCCTCTCACGCCACCGATCGGGTTGAACACTCTAATGATAAGTAATGGAGGAAGGTGCTAATGACCGGGCAATATGATTGGAAGTGGTGGATGAGCAGTGATGGGACGGATTGGTCGAGGGAGGGCACGCTGCTTTATAATGAAGCATACGGAAAGCGAGGACAAAAGCTCCAAGGTAAGAGGTTGAAACGAATAAGGTGGGACATGATGGTTGAGGGAGGATATAGAGTGGAAGACAGATGGCGGAAGATGAAAGGTGGAGGCAATCGTGGAGGAGATGATAGGGGACCCATAATAGCCCATTCGACCCCTATTAAAGGTAGAAAGGAAAGGGGTCCGTAATCCAATCTTGTCCCTAGAACTGAGCATCCCAATATAAGCCGTCGAAACCTGGTGTTTCAATTCTGACTCCCACTTTGTTAAAGGTAGAATGACGAAAGGGGTCCAATGGAACTGCTCGTAGATCCGGCGCCAGCATATTCGCTGCCCGCATTTTCCCACCACTTAACGGTAAACACGCATTTTATACCCAACCTAGGGTAAGTTGGTTTCTACCCCACTTCTTTGCATTTTTCCACCCAAAGGGGCCTATCTCTTAGGAAAACACCCCTTTACAAGAATCGGTGATAACATTAGGTTCCATGGGGGATAGAGTCGCCCCCGCGATGCTCGACCTCTCAGCCTCCAGTGTCTTGTCAGTTGGGCTATAGAGTCATTACCAGTTTCCAAAATAAACGTAAAACAATATTTACAAAACAGAGGAGCCAGATGTTGGCATGTTTTATGTGCAGCAGCATGCTTCAATACCACAAAGTACAACAGTAATAATGACTTGGGTAATGGAAGGATGTGCCAGACGGGAACCAGAAGTATTTGGGAAGATGCTACAGAGCAACCTCGATAACATCAAAAGAGATAGTGCAGGATTGTTAAGTAAGCTTAACAGAAAAGGGAGCTTCACGCCGATGGCAAGATCGAGTGTGCATCGAGGGAAAAATAGGAACAACATAAGCCTTCCGGGTGAGAGATATTTACTCGGGATCTTAGGAGGATATAAGGTCGAAAATTTACACTTAGAAATTTTCCAAGTCGAGGAGGCTTAACTTTGGGAAGAGCTGGCACAGATCATTGGATCACCAATCCCACCCCATGTACACGATCTGAGTGTAGACAAGAAGAGTGCGCAGAAGAGGGGGACAGATCTAGGGTGTTAGATCCGAGCTGCCCACCATCGCTTGATTCGTGGAGAACCTAGACGCTCTTTAAAGTGGCAGAAACCTGGGGTTACGTAAATCCCCAAAACGTACATTATCTACCGGAGTCCCTGATACCGGAGCGAAAGGCTCAAACACTTCATCACGGAGTGCCAAAATGCAACTCCCATTCGTGCACAATGAAGGCTCGGAATCATGAACCAATCCTAGTCGTTGGATTAAGGTGTGATCTTGGTCGTCAGATCCAGGAGGTGATTTTGGCATACCACGCCGTGCGACGTGGAAGACTATGACACGCGGGCACGCATTAGACAATGACAAGTGTCAAGTTGATTTAGCATTGCAGGAACCTGGAAATCACAATTATGAGTGACACGGTCAAGAATCCAATTTAGGTCATGACATCGCCATTATGACGCTTAAGAGCGACCCCACCACGATAGTTTTTTGCTTCGAGAGTTTTAGCTTCACCACTCCCCAAAGTCCCTGGCGGATGAAGTCTCTCGGCGTAGGTCATCAGTCCCCATCACCAAAAAACG
The DNA here is from genome assembly GCA_010110895.2 of Picea sitchensis. Lineage (NCBI taxonomy): Eukaryota > Viridiplantae > Streptophyta > Pinopsida > Pinales > Pinaceae > Picea > Picea sitchensis. The sequence continues at coordinate 4,778 of SNQJ01S0268000.1, read as the reverse complement.
TGGACCATTGATATGAGCTCCATCTCGAAGCTTCTGGCTTCATCGTGACTTGGAGTGACGATAATCTCCATCTAAGGAACAACGATATGAGAGATCACAATGAAAAGATCGTGGACCGCCGATCACTAAGAACGGACCGCTGATCTAGTTCCATCTCGTGAGTATCGCCGCATCGCGGACTTGATGAGAATCTCCATATAAGGAACAAAGATATGTGATATCATGAAAAGATTAGGACCGTCCGATCACTAAGAACATGGACCGTTGATCCGAGCTCCATATCGAAGTATCGGCCATCGCGGACTTGGAGTGACGAGAATATTCATCTAAGGAACAACAAGATGTTAATTCACAATGAGATTCGACTATTGATTCATCAAGATCATGGACCGTCGATCAAGATCGATGAATATCATAAAGTTCGCTAGCACGCCTCGTATCACCGCAGGTGGTCAATGGAGGAAGGACTTTAGGTGCAGATGAGCCCCAATTCCTAATTTCAAGGATCGGCCCTGGAGTAATGGCGATTAATCGATCATACCGAATGCCAAAATAATCAAAGGTGAAATGTTGTCGTAAATGGTGGTCACCGCCTCATGGTCACATAGAGGGAGGGAGCCAGAGTAGCCAAGCTCCTTGAGGTCCGCTTGAAATGAGGGATTCAAGGAGACCTAATGGAGTAAAACCCAAATGGGAAATCGTGGAAATACCTTTTTTATTAGCCAGGTCATCAGCCATTGAAGGTTTATGGGGAGAGCTTATCATGCATCTAAGCCTCTCCATTTCAGCTCGATTACTGGAGAGTCAAGATGTCTCATCACAAAATCTATGAAATGCGAAGTGCGAAATGGATAAATAATGACAATATCCTTCAAAGTTAATCCAACGATGGTGAATTTGAGATAATCTGAGGGCCAATATTGCCCTCATTGTAATCCACTAGAACCATCGATGGTTTTTTTCCAGAGGAACCGAAGAGTCTCGAGGTAACTTACAATGGAATGAAGACTCAACATAGAAACGATTGACAGATGGAAAAATCATCAAATACTGTAACTATAACAGAGAGGAAAATCTCAACTATGACAGAGAAGACGAAGAGTCTCAACCGCCAAAGAGAAAAAGGAATCCACATAACACCTAGTGATGATAGACACATTGGTTGAACCACCAGAGAAGCTGAAAAATCACAATGATGATCAGACAAAGCACTCAACATGTGGAGAAGATTACGGAGTGAGCATGCAGAAGCATGGTGAAATAGCATGAATAAGGTGCACATAGACTATATGTATGAAGAACAAAGAAGAGATGGGATTTGTTGTTGTAAATCATGGTTGGTGGTGTTGTTGTGGCTATTGCTGTGGCGAGTGATGCATGTGTGAAGAAGGAGGTGGAGTGCAAAAGATGAAATGGATAGAAGACAAAAGGTGTATTGAAAGGGAATGGATTCAAAGTACAAAAGATAAAAGAACAGAAATTGCAAGTGATGTGTGTAGGATGACAAAGGAGGCCAGAGCAAATAAAATCAAGCGCAATTGATGAGACTGTAAGTTGTTGTTGAACATTATATCACCGTGAATAAGTTTCCGCACTTATTTTGATAAACCGTGGAGGTAGGAGGTGCTGGGAGGACCGGTGGTTCCTCGCTGGTCTGGGCGGGCGCTTGGAACACAGTGGAGTTGTAGCCCTCTAGTTGGTGCTAGGAGAAACTGTGGAGTTGGTGTGCTTCCTTCTAGTTGGTGCTAGAGAATCCGTGAGTTGGTGCTTCCTTCTAGTGCTAGAGAAAAATAGGAGAGTTGGTTCTCTTCAACAAGTTGCGCCTTGCAAAAACAGAGTTTGTAGCTTCACAATGAGTTGGTGCTCATATGTATGATAATGTAAAGAATGTACATAATAATTTATCATATAAAGAAGAAGAGGTTTTACCCTATAAGGGTTTCCTCGGGAAATATCTCACATCAGAGCCATATATAAGGACCTGGAACCGAATATGCCATTGTTTATTCCTCGCATTATTGTGATCATCATTGAGTGCCTTGTAAAAGTTTTTAAAAGAAGCATAATTTGTTTAAGCATAGTAACAACTCCATCTACCCTGACCCTTCAACAATTTGTATCGAGCTAGCCCCTATCTAAGGGTAGATCCTAGGAGATTAAACATGTCAACTCATGAAGGAAATTCAACTAATAAGGCTCTTCTATTCAATGGAGAAAAACTTGCCTTTGAAAGTTAGAATGAGAACCTGCCATAATGGCTTTATGTGCAGATGTCTTGGATGTGGTAGTTACTAGTTATGTAAAGCCAGCTTGTCAACCTTAGCTAATAAGGATGACAAGCTAGAATTTAGCTTCAACGCTATAGCTATGGATGCTATCTTGGATGGATTGCGTAAGGTAATTCAGGAATAAAGCAGGTACCTAGGAACCGCTAAAGAAATGTGGGACAAACACATTAGCGCTAAGTGAAGGTAATGCAGAAGGTAAAGGATGCCAAGCTTTAAACCTATAGAACACAATCAACTAAAGATGAATAAAGATAAAACAGTTGGAAAATACTTTCTCAGAGTAGAAGAAATGGTAAAATGCAAACAGCACTTGTGAAAAAATTGAGGAACCTTTCTTTAGTTCAGAAAATCTGAGATCTCTCCTAGATAGGTTCAACCTGAAGTTCTCTGCCATAGAAGAACTTAAGGATCTAAAAACCCTGGGAGTTTGATCAACTTCTAGGAACATTGATTGTATATGAAATGAGAATAGTTAAAAATAAATCCACCTCCAGAGAAGCATCAATCACATATATGAGAAAAAAAAAAGATAAAAAAAAAAAAAAATTGAAGAAAATTGTGAAGAGACTCATAGCGACCGCAAATAAAGGTAAACTCATTTTTCAAATGTTTCGACTGTGGTAGATAGGTCATTTTGTAAATAAATGTCCCCACAAAAGAAAGGATCAGGACATGCGATGATGAGGAGAAGCATAAACATAGAAATTTCTTTAAAGAGAATAACTCTAAGAAGAAAAGCCTTCATAAACACGATGATGATCAGCTCGTGATGATGAAGACAATGACTCCCACCGAAGATAAATTAAATGAATTCATGCTCATGGATAAAGAGGATTACATACAATAACACATGAAGTGATGTTAATGAAGAAGAACTGGAAGCCGATATGGAAGGAGAATTGATCAGAGCACTGGAAGAAATTGACAGACTCAAGAATTAAGAACGTAAAGCAAAGACAATTGTTGATAGAGTTTGAGAAAGACAGTAAAGTACCTGATGAGGACCTTGTCCTATTAAAAGACGAATTAGAGGAGGAAAAGAAAATACAAGATATTATATTCCTGAAATCCATTATCAAAAGGAGGCTAGAGGAAGCATTAGAACAAGAAGTAGTGAAAACTAGGAAAGAGATGGAGAAATTTCAAGCCTCAGACATCATCGTAATCTATCAAGTATCAAAGCCCCTCGGTTGATTTCAACTCACCATTTTGAATCAGCAAAGGAATCCAGAGATGAAAATTGGTTTGGGTTACAAAGAGGGATCAAGCAAGGATAAGCCAAGAAATGAAGAAACCATCAAGCTCTTGTCAAAAGTACAACTAATGACAACAACAAACCCATTTAAACAAGGAAGACACAATCAGCCTGTGGATGAGTAAAGAAAAAGGTGCGATTGGAATCAGAGGGACAAAGAAACAATGCACTCGCTAAAAGACGCTATCAAAGATGAAGAAATCAATTTTGTTTCTAAAAGACAACCTTCCGTGTACAGTTCTTCGTATGGTTATTACTGTCAATTTTGGTCAATAAAGCCATAAATTGTTCCTTCGTGACTTGTGACACGAGAAATTAATATTTCGAAGGAATAAATTCTTCCCACAACAAAGAATGATACTTGCTAACAACTGTCAACGAATCGAATTTCCACCAATTACGTCTAGGGACATGCAACTAAGGAGGCCAAGAAATAATCAACAGTCAATGAATAGACAACACTGCAACAATAAGTTTGACCTATTGAATAATGAGATTGAATGCTATACCTGTCATAACTTTGGACATAAATCTATTGATTCTTGGTTAAGGAACTATGAACCAGATTCGAAATCCACTGCTAAAAATGTCAAGTTTTCGAAGAAGAAGGAAAGTGACAAGTGTGGATTAGTGTTGTCCGCTCAAAGAAAAATGAACCCTTGGTATATAGACAGTGGATGCTCCAAACACATGACGGGAGACAAAGTCAATTTTCTATCTCTAAGTAAAAGAAAATCAGGAAACGTAACCTTTGGAAATGATGCTCTGGGAAAAATAAAGGGCAAAGGGATGGTGAGCTTAAGTAATGGAAAAGGAAAAGCCCAAGATGTTCTACTTGTAGATGGGCTAAAGTATAATCTTATCAGTGTAAGTCAAATGTGTGACAGAGGATGTGAAGTGGTGTTCATGTCCAAGGACTGCAAGATAAAATCTGTAACCTCAGGACAAGTGGTGGCCAAAGGCATAAGGATAGAAAATAATGTATATATGCTAAAAGAAAATAAATAAGAATGTCATCTAAGCAGACATGATGAAACTTGGTTATGGCATAGGAGAATTGGACATATAAACTTTGACCACTTAATCAAACTAAAAAAACTTGAGGCAGTAAAAGATCTTCCAAGGATATCAAAGCCCTAAGATTCAATGTGTAAACCCTGCCAAGTAGGGAAACAAAACAAGACACAATTTAAGTCCAAGAGATTTACTTCAACAGAGAAACCACTCCAACTAGT
>SNQJ01S0267998.1:0-11852 GCA_010110895.2 Picea sitchensis | reverse complement strand
ACTCTGTGTGAGTGGAGAAAATGTCAGCACAATGCCACCTAGAAGACGTGTAGAACCACCTATAGAAAATCAAGTTGTAGAAAGATAAATGAGATAAATTCACGCAAGGTTGGATGCGATGGAGACAACGCAAAGGAGAGCGCCTGATATTGGATACGTAAGTGATGCAGAAAGAAAAGAAATAGAGGTTGAAGAAGATGTAGGGGAATATGATGCCGAGGAACGCTTGCTGAAAGAAGTTGTCGAATTGGGAGCTAGAGAAAAGATAAACATCGTGATGTATGAAGGCAATCTAGATGTCGGATAATTGTTTGATTAGATATGATCAATGGATAAGTATTTCGACTATGAAGACGTCGATGAGGAGAAGAAGGTGAGACATGCTATCACCATATTAAAAGGACATGCAACGCTATGGTGGGATGAATTGCAGGCTGACAGAAGAAGCAAAGGAAATCAAAATATCAGGAATTGGGATAGAATGGTAGCCAAGTTGAAGGCTAAGTTCATACCCAAGGATTACTAGATAAATATATTCAGTAGATTGTAGAACCTGAGACATAAAGGAATGATAGTGAAGGAGTACACAAAGGAGTTCTATAGACTGAACATCAGGGATGGATAGAAAGAGAGAGATGAGGAAAAATTTTCTAGGTATATCAATGGCCTGAGATATGAAATATAGGATGAAATCAACATGATGACAGTAAGAAAAATGGAGGATTTTTATCAGGTTGCCCTGAAAGCGGAAGAAAATTTGGCCAGAAAACAAAACCAGCATGGCAGAGGAAGAAGTCCAAACATAGGTAAGGGAATTGTCCAGGACAAGGCACAAAATCCCAAGGGTAAGATTGAAAAACCACTTAGTCACTCAAAAAGAGGAGGAAGTTCATGAGGGAGACAAAGTGGTGGAAGAAATCATTTTCCTAGAGGAAGAGGAAGAGGCATAGGAGGAGAGGTAAAGTGTTACGCCTATTGAAAGACATGACACATGTCTTGGGAATGTCCCGATAAAAATAAAGGAGGTGAAGCTCACATTTAGGAAGCATAGAAGTTGAATGTTGAAGCGGAAGGTGCAGAAGATTGAAGATATCTGATGTTGAAGAAGGTTCTCTTGAAGCCAGAGCCAGAGGTTGAAAATCGAGTGCAGAGGAACAATTTGTTCAGGACTGCTTGCAAGGCTAAAGATAGGGTATGTAAAGAGATAATTGGCAGTGGGAGCATTGATAACTTAGTATCCACAGAGATGGTGGAGAAATTGGAGCTGGAGGCAAATGAACATCCAAAGCCATATAAAGTTTCATGGTTGCAGAAAGGACACCAGGTAATGGTAACTAAACAATTCCTCCTTGAATTTAAAATAGGAGGATATAGAGATGAAATTCAGTGTGATGTGATTCCCATGGATGTATGTCATGTTTTGTTGGGGAGACCATGGAAGTTTGACAAGAATTTCATTCATGATGGGAGAAAAAATACTTACACTTTGGAGAAGAATGGTAGGACATACATGTTGCTACCAATAGAAGAGAAGAAAGTAAAGGAAGAATCTAGCACAAGTATACTTCTCATGAGTGGGAAGGAAATCCTGAGTGAAGTTAAGAAGGAATAGGAGATGCAATTTGATGTGGTGAGGAAACCCAAAGTTGTCCTTACAAGTAATTCTATCGATGATTTTCCTGAGGAAGTTCAGGAGCTGTTAGAGAATTTTTCTGACATAGTAGTGGATGATTTACCTAATTCATTGCCACCCATCAGAAGTATCAACCATCACATTGATATAATACCAGGAGCAAGTCTATCGAAAAAAGCATTGTACAGATTGACACCTCAAGAGAATGCGGAGGTAAAGAGACAATTCTAGGATTTATTAGACAAGGATTTGGTCAGAGAAAGCTTGAGTCCATGCGTAATACCGACTGTGTTGATTCCAAAGAAGGATGGTGGATGTAGAATGTGTACAGACTCAAGAGCCATAAACAAGATCACCATCAGGTACATATTTCCTTTGCCAAGGATAGATGACTTAATGGATTGTTTAAGTGGAGATAATTTTTTCAAAGATAGACTTGAAAAGTAGATATCACCAGATAAGGATGAGAGAGGGTGATGAGTGGAAAACAACCTTCAAGATAAATGAAGGGTTGTATAAGTGGCTTGTTATGCCATTTGGCTTGACAAATGCCCCAAGTACTTTTATGAGATTGATGAATGAGGTATTGAAATATTTCATTGGTAAGTTTGTGATTGTATATCTGGATGATATATTGGTCTTCAGTAAAACTAAAGAAGAAAATTTGAGACATCTGACATTAGTGATGAGAAGACTACAGCAAGAGAAGTTGTTGATAAATCTGAAGAAGTCCTCTTTTATGAAGACAAAACTCATTTATTTGGGTTTTGTGATCTCTTCAAATGAATTGAATATGGATCCAGAAAAGGTGATATCAATTAAATAATGGCCATCACCAAGAAGCATATTTGAGGTGAGAAGCTTCCTGGATTAGCATGTTTCTATAGGAAGTTCATTAGAAATTTCAGTGGAATTTGTGCACCAATATTGGATACAGTGAAGAAGAGGCACAAGTCCTTTAAGTGGACAAAAGAAGCTAAGAAAAGTTTCAAGATATTGAAGGAGAAGATAATAGAACAACCAATTCTGGTCTTGTTAATTTTCAGGAAGACATTTAAAGTAAGGTGTGATGCTACTGGAGTTGGAATTTGAGTAGTCTTAAGCCAAGATAATAGAACCGTTGCATATTTCAGTGAGAAGTTGAATGACACTAAAAAGAATTACTCCACATATGATAAGGAATTTTATGCAATAATTCAAGCCTTGAAGAAAAGAAGGCACTACCTTGTTCCAAAATAATTTGTTTTGTATAGCGATAATTAGGATTTACAATTCATAACTAGACATGAGAAGTTAAATCAAAGACATGCTAAGTGGATAGAGTTTATGAAAAATTTCAATTTTGTCATTAAACATATTTCTGGTAATGCTAAAAAAGTTGTTGATGCATTGAGCAAGACATGTCTGATTCTGTAGGAATTTCAAGTCAAGACCTTAGGGTTTGAACACCTTAAGGAGATGTATTTTCACGATCCAGATTTCAAAGAAGCAACAGATGAAGAATGTGCAAATATTGTTCTTAGAGACATAAGCTAGTGGACGAAGTATTTGATTCAATATGGATTGGTGTTTAAAGGTTGCCAGTTGTGCATACCAAAGTGTTCAATGAGAGAAAATTCGTTGAAGGAAAAACATAGTGGAGTTCTAGCAGGACATTTCGGCCATGACAAGACATTTGCACAGTTCATACAATTGGCTAGGTATGAGAGCAGAGGTGAATAAGTTTGTAAACAAATGTAATATTTTCCAGTATGCAAAAGGAAAGAAACAAAACACCAGATTGTATCATCCATTGCCTATTCCAGATAGGACTTGGGATGCAATAAGCATGGATTTTTTGTTGGGATTACCAAGAACCCAAAGGGGAAGTGATTCCATATTTGTTGTAGTTGATATATTCTCAAAGATGGCACTCTTTATCCCGCCAGAAGACTAGTGATGCAACACACATTGCAAATTTGTTTTTCAAAGAAGTTGTGAGACTTCATGGGTTCCCCAAGAGTATTGTCTTAGATAGGGACACTAAATTTGTTGGTCATTTCTAGAGAACATTATGGAAGAAGTTGTGGACATACTTGTCTTTTAGTTCAACATATCACCCTCAAATGGATGTACAGACTAAGGTGGTAAATCAGATTTTAGGAGATTTGTTGAAGAGTTTGGTCACTGAACATCATAGCCAGTGGGATCAAATTCTATCACAAGTAGAGTTTGCATACAATGACTCAGTGAACAGAAGTACGAGAAATATTCAATTCCATATAGTGTACAGAATGAATCCAAGAGGAGTATCAGAATTGAGAGATCTGGAGTAGAGTGAATTTAGAAGTGCGGGAGTAGAAGACTTCGCTGCAGAAATGTAGAAGCTTCATAATCAGATCAAGGAGTAGTTGCAGAACAATATCAGAGAGTATAAACACAGAATTGATCAGCACATGACAAAACTTCAATTTGAAGTAGGAGATCTAGTTTTAGCACATCTCAGGAAGGAAAGTTTCCCAAAAGGAACATATAACAAACTGAAGCTGAAGAATATAGGACCATGCAAGATCCTAAAGAAATTTGGTGCCAATACTTATGAAATAGAGCTTCCAGAGGATGTGGGTATATCGCCCATATTTAACATTTCAGACATGTATCCTTACAGGGAAGATGACACAAAATAATTTGAAGATCAGAAAGAGATTCAACGGGAGAAGCAGATGCCTGTAGCAGAAAATCCACAGATGGAGAAGATCATTGATCAGAGGATTGGTAAGAAGACCAAGAGAAAGACTTATTTGGAGTATTTGGTAAAGTGGAAAGGACATCCAATAGAAGATGTAAGTTGGGTAAATGAAGTTGATATCTAGAAGCATGGGAAGTCAGTGCAAGAACTCATGGACAGGAGTCCATGAAATTTTGTCAATGGGAGTATGATGCAGGATCATTGTCAGCAAAGAACGGGTGGAGAGACAACTCAGTGCCCTAGCACGCCTTTTGAATTATTTTGAAATCTTAAACGATGGTGTTTCCTGTAAATATTTTTTTAGTGAATGATTAAAGAAGATCAAAATGCTTGGAAGTTGAACGATCGTGTGAGATCTGAGAGTTCCACTCTTAGACTTCAATGTAATGAAGCTTAAGTGGTAGTTCGTTTTTTTTTCTTCGAGTAGATAGATATTCGGAGGGAACCCTATGAGCCCTTTGGTATAAGTAGAGGTGTTGTATGCCCAAATGAGGTTGTTGCAAATTAGGAGGAGATTGTTGTGATTTAGTTGTTGCTGAATTTAGTTGTTGTTGTTTATCATAGTTGTAGCCATTTACATTTGAATGAATATAACAAAGGGATATTGATCCAATGTGAGGTGTTGTTGTTGCTTAAATCTTCTTTGTTATTTTAAGTCTTCATGAATGTATGAGTTATATTGTTAAATGTATGAATCTATGAAGCATTAGATAAGTTTAAATTGTTTCTCTTCCTTGAGTTCATGCAAGGGGTACATATTGTCCACAAGGAGTGCGTTGACAGAGTTTGTTTTGACTCAAAAGCTCATAAGAGATAGCGTGAAACTTTCATTCGTAAATAGTGAAAAGGGACTATTGCAAGGTGTGGAAGGTCACCTGCAAGAAGCTAATTCTTGCATGAGAACCTGTTGTAAGGAGTTCACAGGTTCTAAATTTGACTAAGTGTCAAAGAAAACCCTCAAGGGAGTTGAAGCTTCAAAGAAAGAACAAGTTCTAGAAAGTTGGCAGGAGAAGCCTTCAAGAAGGAGAATTTTTTAAGTGTTTGCAAGTTGAGCAGTCAAGATCCATTCAAGAGGAAGCAGGATCGTTCCAAGCCATCAGATCTGGGAGAGTTGCATGAAATTTAGCCGTGAAGAATTTTGACACTTCGTGGTTCAGAGTGTTTTGAAGTATTGAGGAGTGAGATTTTTGAAGTACGAAATCACGAAGCGATCCTATCCATTGGTTGCAAGGAGGATACGTGGAAGTGGATAAGAGAGTTCGGAAGGTTGAGTTTCGGAGAATTTTCTTAGAGAAAAGAACAAATTTTGCAAGTCGCGAAGGCCACAGAAGATCTGGACCGTCGGTTCTAGGAGGGCACATGTCAGAAATTTGTGTGTTCCGACAGAAAGTACTTCAGAGGAAAACGAGGGTGGAGGTTGCAAAACTCCCGAAGCTGAATAAGTAAATTCAATTGTGATCGTTGATCTAGGATGGAAATGCGTCGTCGGATCATGCAATTTGGAGGAAGAGACCTTCGGAAAGAAATGGGGATAGAACATCCAAAAACACCCGAAGGTCGAGGTACCAAAACCCATCTTAGCCACCCACTTGTAAAGGACACGTGGAACATGGAGATTTATTGTGGAGGTTTGATTCTCCGGGAGAAAGAATGTGGAAGAAGCAGTGATTACAAGTCAATCGAAGTGGAGCAAGGAGCGATATCGACCGTAGATCGAGGTGAGCACGTGGTGCTCATCCTATATCCCACTTGGACAGGACACATGGAGCATGGAGATTTATTGTGGAGGTTTGATTCTCCGGGAGAAAGAATGCGGAAGAAGCGTTGATGGAAATTCAACTGAAGTGGAACAAGGAGCAATCTCGACCGTAGATCGAGGTGAGCACGTGGTGCTCATCCTATATCTTCGGAGAGGAAGAAATTTGGGAGAAATGGTGTGTTGAAATGGTTGGAAACCCCCGCTTCCAAATTTGAAGGAGATCATCTGGTCACTGCTAGAGGAACGCGAACCATAGGATTTTAGTTTCTCGTATTCATGTACCGGAAATCTCGCTGAAAAGAGATCTCACATCCAAGGAAATTGAACTAACTTACGGGCTACTGTGGATATTGAGCCCAAAATACCAGGTTGCATGTGGAGAAGGGCTATCATAAAGGAGCTAATGCCCGAAATTCCAATATTCTAAAGCACTATGAAGGGTCCGCAGTAACATACAACCCGCTCTAAGGTGGTAAAAGGGCCTTTGTTTAATTCATTTTGGGGCTAGTAAGGCCGCAAGGAGATATTCTAGCTCAAGTAGTTAAATATCATAGACCGAGAGGTTATGCATTCCTGAGGAGGGAAGGGGTCCGTATCAAAAGCCCAAAATGGGAGAAACCATAGAATGATTTTGTTGATTGAGAATCAAGACCCTACGTAGGATATTAGATAATATCATTGACACACTTTCCGTGAAGGGATATATTCATTACAATTTCAAGGATGTATTGTATATCAGTGGACATATTTGATTGAGTATGAGAAACAGGAATATGGGATGATCAATTTCAACAAAGAATTCTTCATGATAGTGCAATGACAGATGGGTCAACACTGTGGACAATTGAGTAACATAGTTATGGACAAATTATGACATATGGATAGATATGGATTTATGAGATCATTGGAAGGTTTAGACAAATATATGATAGATATATTTATAATCAAAATCGCGTTGGAATCAATGGACAAGTGGAATCATTTGACAAACAATGAAAAGCATAGCGTGAAGGAAGATAACCATCAGAAGAAGTTATATCATCAAAGGGACATCATTGAGAAATATGGTCATTGATGTCTAAACAGTGAATATAAAATGCCATGAAGATTCGAAGTCAATAAAATTTGAATGATCTTTATATGTCATTGACCTAAAATTGAAGAAGACTTGAAAAACTTGAAAACCTTATTGCAAGTGAATGTTATGTGTTTAAAGGAAAAAGATCAGTTTGCAACACATAAAAAAGGATTACTATGTAAATTCACATTGATGACGATCATAAACATTGAACATAAACATTAATCGCCGACAACAATTGATAAAGGAGTTCACCTCTTATGGGCTACATCTCCGTCCAAATTCTTCCAATGGATCATTATTATTAATTTCAAAATTGTCAAAACATGTCCTACAATGCCCAAACCGACAAAATGATCAAGCCCAATGGCTTCCCCAAATAATCCCAAAACTCCTCGCCTAGGCTCTTCAAAGACTCCTTACACCTATCAAAATGAAGAAGTTAGGCCTCCCCGAAATCTCCTTCAAGCCATTGTCTCGGGTTCTACACTGTTCTCCCTTGAATGAACTCGCTCACACGCTTCATTTGCTGAAAACCCGTGATCGCATGAATCATACTAACTGCACTTCAGAGGATTCGTTATAATGGCTACCCTTAACCGCCTTCTACATCTGCATGCATGGCGATATGATCGCCAGCTTAGGCAAATGAGTGGTTAAGTCATTATTCCCAACTGCATAACCCCGCCAAGATTTTAACTAATCGGCCATATAACAAACCACTAAGCGCAACCTCACGATTTAACCGTTGGTTATGGTTCACACCCTGCGAGCATATGTTTAATACAATATAACATATGGTATATATATGGTATGCAATTACAATTAGCGCGCGATTTGGCTTTTACAATGGTCATACGTTGTGGAATGAAACCACGGTCAAGGCTCCGCCCTCGCCTCCTTCCATTGAATACAACACTCAAGTTTAAATATATGCGCGTGGATATATGAAACAAGGAACAAGGCCGGCATAGTGGTTAGCATAAAGTTGTGAAGTCTTTACATAGGAGGGGAGGCCGGGTCGAACCCCGCTGACTCCCATTACATTTTATATAACATATAAACCACAATGACGAGGGGACACATGGCTTCATGGATTGGGCCACGCGGTCCTCATATCATTTGCCACCTCAACCGGACACGTCAACACCACCGCCAAAGAATCAACCAATAAACAACCGCCACATCATCACCAGATAACCCAGACGCGCCACGCCGATCAGATGGACTATAACGCGACAGGCCAATCAAGATCAAATTTTCGGCCGCTTTGGTTTAGGCAAACGATCGTGATATATTCCCTTCAATGGCCATCCATTTGACAAAGTAAATATACCACCTAATCAAGAAGACGAGACGGACGTAATGGCACTGCTTTCGTCGCATTCCTCGGTACTTTGAAAAATTGAGCAAAATTTGATCCTCGGATCACACTTCCCCATTGGGAAGCTTTTGACCTCCAAAAGACTATATCAGTCTATGTGAATATGAGGGAACTATACCCTCATCTTCTTTTCCAACCTCAATCCACTTGGCCTTGCTTGGATTCGCCCTTTAAGACCAACTCGCAAAAACTCCACATTTCCTCACTTCGAAGATCGCATTCTCCTATCAAGGATGGTATCTTCCCAGCCTTGCTAGATACTCTAGAGAAAATCATCTATGTAAGGAATCTAAATATGATCTCCTTTGATCATCAATCAACGGAGGCTCATACAACTTCAAATTCTCAACATTAACAATCGCATACACTTGCATATAAGGAGGTAAATCCAATCTAAAAGCATTGTTACTAATCTTGTCGACAATCTTGAAGGACCATATCGAATCGTGGTTTCAGCCTTTTACCTTCTCCTTTAAGCCTCTCCTGCTAATGTAAAGCCACACTTCATCACCAACTTCGGAAATCAGGATCAACACGATGCTTGTCATGTCTCGCTTTTGTACTTCATTCGGACTTCTTTCCAATCATTTTGTACCACCTCGATGTATCGACCGAATTTGTTCAATGAACTTTCCGCCTCATCAATATCATACTGTCCATCAATAGAAATATCTTTCCTAAAGATGAAATCTAAAGGTGACTTGAGAAAATAGCCAAACATGCCCCAAATGGCTATGTGTTTGAGTCAAGAGTGCTTTAGTTCTATTGTAATGCATGATGAACGTGAGTAAAATGTTCATCCCAGCTTGTGGATGCTTACCGAAATAAGCATGAAGAAGATGTACCACTGCACCATTCACCAATTCCTCGTCCGACTCATCCGTCTCATGGGATGAAAAGTTGTGCTCTTCTGCTTTCAGGTCCATGAGTGCCCACAACTCGACCAAAAACTTCCAAAACCGAGAATCCCGATTTAAATAATGAACTTGGGAAAACCAAAATGCACCTAAACATTTTGAAAGAACAACTGTCGCTTGTTTTGTTGTTACCCGCTTAGTACAAGGCATCAATATACACATTTTGCCAAAACGATCAACCACAACATAGATAATGACTCTTCACATAGGTAAACCACCAACAAACTATGGAAATAGTTTCCTACAATGGTTGAACTGAAGTGGAGTATACAAATCCAAATTTCGATTACTAGGTTTGTTTGTGGCACATAATGAACATCCCCAAACATATCACAAACACTTTCATTCATCTTAGGCTAGGTAGCAGATCTTTGCAAATTTGCCATCGCTCGTTTCATAACTAGTGATCAAATAATAAGAGAAGAATGTTCTTCTTATGATGTTGATTCTTTTCCCTGTGGAATACACAACTTGCCAAGATGATACAAGAGATTATTATACAAATGATAATCCACCCTTCAACATTTTTAGAGTGGCACAAAGTTTCATACACTTCCTTAAAGTTAGTATCTAAATCATATTATTCCACATACTTTCATGCATTATAGGACTGCTTAAGAATAACTGAAGCACTAACAATAGGCCTCGAAAGCATATCAATGACTTTGTTAAAAATTCCCTTCTATACCTTTTATAAACTAAAATGAAACTCTGAATGAAAACCCATCCATCTCAAGTGCCTAGCTTTGTTGTAGCTTTGATCAAGATTAACATTAAAAAGGTTGATGATCCGTGGTGAATAATGGTTTCTTTTCCTTAAAACCACGCTTCCATTTCTTAACACTTTTGAACCAATGCATATAATTCCTATCATAAGTAGGATAATTAACACGGCACCATTAAACGTCGTATCGAAACAAATTGGCTTTACCATAATGTATAAATCACCCCATCGTGACAATTACTTGCATCTGCCTAGATTTCAAAAGGTTGTCTTAAATTTGAAGTGCAAGAACCGTGTTGAACTGATTCTTTCTTTCAAAGTATCAAAAGCATGTTGTTGTTGCCTCATTGGAAACCTTGCTTGACACTTGTCACAAGATGTAATGGAGTTTCAATGGATGAAAAGTTAGCAATAAAATTTCTCCAAAATTAGCTGCTCCCAAAATCTCTTACTCCTCCTCTGTCACATTGTTGGGTCCGGACCATTCCAAAATAACTTCTAAAGTTAAAGAATCAATTCTTAATCTACCTCCACCAACAATATGTCCTATGTAAGTTAAGTTTTGCCAAATCACATTTTGACAACTTCAAAAAACAACTGCTCTTTCTCAAAACATCCAAAACTTTTTCACATGTTCAATATGCCTTCACTTAGATTTATCAAATCAAAATATCATCTAAGTAGACTCTATAATCTAATTGCTACTACTTGATGAGAAAATAGTTGGTGCTTATATGCTCAGCCTAATATTCTACTTTAGGCATGACAAATGTGGAAGGAAAGGTTAGAAAGAGAAAATAAAGTTATAAAACAAAAACTAAACTAAACAAACTAAAACCATGAGCATATGAAAAATGAAAATAAATACAAATGGACCAATATCACCAATGTATAATGACTCATTGATGAAATTCATAATAATGGTAGTGAAAGGGGACTTGGGTCCCTTCTTCCTCCAATGGAAGGCTCTTGAGGCCCTCACAAGCTTGCTCTCCTTACAATGAAAAGATGAAAATGTGGGTGAAAGAACTCCTAGCTTATCCACTCAAGAGAGAGGTGGATAGCCCTTGTAAAATGATGCCTATGTGTTCTTGTCAAAGAATGAGTCCTTAACAATCTTGGCCGCGTAACAATGCATGGAATTCCTTGAGAAAATGATGTTTCTTCATGGCTTTTTATAGCATGGCATTGGGTGATTATGTAACTCCTTTGGGGTGTGAAAAGGGGCTCTTTAGGGCTCAATTAGGTCTTTGACCAGCCTACCATGCGGATTCAGCTCGGATTTGATGTCAAATCGACTTGGGAGTTGATCCATTAGTGGTTGGTAGGCCGACCAATTTCAATAAATGCGTCATTTAGCAGGTGCACGGGTTTTTCACCTAACAGTCGCGCATCGTGCGTGTATGCGCGCATTGTACGTTGTTGTTCCGCGCATATGCGCGCGCACCCAGATTCTGTAAAGTGCCCTTCAATTTTTGGTTACTTTGTATAGTTTTTGACCCTCTTGCAATGCTGTGGAATTAATCATGTGCCATGAATGACTTCATTCCTGTTTTGATGATGCGGAGTTCTTGTCGCCATGTGCGGACGAAATTTCAGTGATAACAGATGCCCCCTGATGGATGAGGT
>SNQJ01S0267995.1:0-11852 GCA_010110895.2 Picea sitchensis | reverse complement strand
ACTACTGTGGTGGATATGTTCCACTGTTCGTGAGGCAAACATTCTTTCAGATCTCACAAACGTGAGTGAAAGATTGGCCCAGATGATTCAGTTTTCATCATAACATTGTTTCTATGCAGGATGCTCTCAGATGTTTGTTATGAAGACTATATGACAATAGATGAGGACTACTGTGGTGAATACGGTTCACTGTTCACAACCATAAGTTGTTGATCAAGTACTTGTGTGTTACTTGATGTGGTAGTAAACCACTAGATTGTAGTTATATACTACTATGAATAGACACAGGTGTGTTCTATCCTTGTTCTAATTACCTTGAAGACTATCAACAGTTTATTGGAGATAATGATCAATCAGATGAATGATGAACAAAGATTTTCCAGACGGAAAACAGTTCAGAGCTTTTACTCCTCTTGCATCACTTTATGGTGAGAGTGACTTATCTAGCACCATATCTAATTACTTATATGAAGTATGGTTTCAAGAGATGATGCAGCTAATGGTGATGGTGATGCTCATGATCTAGTCATGAAATAGTGTAGATGACTATTTTGATGCTACCGGGTAAATGGTATGTTTTTGTGCTCAAGTCCATTTACCTATAAATACCTCTCTAGCTAGGAGGGAGTGTTAATATTATGGTATCTGCGGGAGGTATTTACCCCCATGTGTGAACCTGACGAGAATAGAGGGCTCTGGGATGCAAGAGAAACCCTAATGAGTTGGCTAATAACCCTAGAATCCTTGTCGGCTCAAGAAGATAATTTATATTAGGCTATTAGCCTGCAAGAGAAGAAGTCAGCCATAAATAATAATAATATACTGAACAGAAACATATCCAGAAGGAGAAGTTGGCCCCAGCAAAACCGGCAAGACTACTATAAATACAGAGCGCTAGTTGTCATTTGCAACATCTCAGAATTGCAGTTTTCCCAGTTGGTGTGCACTGCAGTTGCAATCTTGTGTGCAGGTTTGAAGGAGAGTTGCAGGTGTAGTTGCAACAGCAACAAGTTTTTAGTTTTGTCTTGAATATCTCTTGGCTAGGGTTTGGACTATCTGATCATCTTTTTGTGATGCGCTATCCTTGGGGAAAGGTGCACTACTCTTTGTTTGGCTATCTAGCCTAGGGTTTGCTTCCGGAGGAATTATCAGTCAAGGTTAAGGTGCTCAGAGGGAGGCTTTAGCCTATGGTTGGGTGATGAAGGTATCGTCAATGGTAAAATGAGCACACCATCTTCTATATTCTAACACCAACAATAGCACCAGAATGGGGATGGGAATGAGAGTGAGTGAATGACCAAACAGAATGAGAGAATTATCCAATGGGAGGATGAACCCCCCTCAACAGACAAGGGACAAGTTTATGTAATTCGTGGGGATCAATAACCTATTGGCCTTTGTTGGCTCTTGGTTATGGAAGTATGCAAAGATCAAGGAAAAAAAGGGAGAATGTGAACTACGTGGAAGACATAGTGATTGTTATTGGGTCGAAGTGAACAAAAGAGCATAAAAGATGGAGTGAAGCATGAGGAAGAAATTCATTGGACAAGGAGATTGGGAATGATAGATAAGAAAGGAAGAAGGATCATGGAAAGCTCAACAAGTGGAAAAAGCCACCGTTGGATACTTTCAAGCACCGCGCGAGAAGAAAGGAAAGACAGGTTGGAGAAGCCCTGAAAACATGGGCCAAGTTAACCTAGGGTTTTAGACACCAAGGTTTTTCATATCTAGGGTTTTGGACACCTAGGATTCGGCCTAAGGCTATCGGTGAGCAATTGTAATGTATACATAGAGGTCATGAGGGCGTAGTTTGGGTTGGTACGATAATGTTTTTATTGTTGATGTTGGTATCGATTTGATTGAGATAAGAGTATTGTTTGAGAGAGAATTGTTGAGTACAAGAGCCTTCTGGATTGTAAGATCTTCAACTGGGTGCGAAGATCAACCCTGTAGCTGGGTGCACAGGGAGGGGAGAGGAAGAGAAGAGAATTGATCTGATAGCTAAGAGCATAGATAAGAACTGTATGCTTTACCATAATATCTTATAGCACAGTTTTGTGGACGTAGCCCTAGAGAGAAGGTGAACCATGTATATTTTGTGTTGCATGTGATTGGTATTTTGTATCTATCCTTGATATACTGTGATTGCATTATTGTTTTAAATATGATAAGTAGATGTGCAGACTAGATCTAAGTTGATAAGTGATATATGAATGTTGTGATGTTCTTGTGTTAGATCCATTTGATATTCCCTTTGGTTGTAGACATATTTGTCTTGCAACCCCCTCATAAATGCTTCGGGTGATACTGCATCTAATCGCAGGTGTTGTCGAAAGGGCCAGTAGTTAGGGCTTGTTGGTGTGCTCTTGGAGATGAACCTTGGGTCTGCCCCCATGCCAACAAATGGTTCTGTTGTCGGGATGGGAATATTTTTGTGGGAATGTCAAGGTGGTTTCCATAGAAGACAGAGATTCAAAAGTGGATAGAAGATCAAGAAAAGGACTTCACTGAAGCCCAGAACAAGAACCCCAATCTTAGTTTAGAGGATTGGTTAGAGAAATATATCTTTACCGATATTCACGAGATCTTCTTTGGAGGAATCCATCAAGAGCTATATGAGTGGCTAGCTAGATTAGCAGATACCCAGTTCGAGATCCGATCTAGACTTCCTGTGTCTTGGGCATCGTAGTTGATCAAGAAGGTCAAGAGAGTTGATAATACCATATCACGAGCAGTAGATCACTAGTTTGATAGTACCATTGAAGGGTACATCACAGAGTTTGTTGTTGATAGAGTAGAATTGTATAGCCAAGCCGAGAGATATTTTTTCAAGGGACCTCGAGGGAATTTTTTGCATTTTCGGAAGCTGAGAATCAAGATGCTATTTCATGAGAAGAACATATTGAAGAAACAACAGATTGGTCGGATAAAGAAAGGATAATGTTAAAAAATTAGGACATCGACAGTGGCACAAAAGATGGACATACACACAGTGGGAGAGTATTCAAAGAAGTTAATCTTGTGAACCTATTTAAGCAGAACTATGGGGAGGAAGGTTTCTATAGTGGAGAAGAATTAGAACTGATAGATGAAGAACATTCATAACCCGCTAGGGCAGAGGAAGGAAAAGATGAAAATCTTCACTGAAGAGAACTTGAAACCTTAGAAACTGCACAGACCATCGAAGTAAGTATTGTTATCCTCCCTGTTGATTCACTATTAAGCAACCAAAGTAATCCCAATCACCAAAGCATCCAGATCACTGTCAATATTAGTCCACCACATATTCAGTCATGAACCCTAGGAAAATCTATGGAAGATGAGATGAGACTCCCTATCTTTAGGGGAGATGGATCTGAAGATCCTGATCAGCATTGGTTTCTATGTGAATCCGTATGGAATATTAAGAATGTCACAAATGAAGTTGTCAAAAGAACCCAGTTCAGTACAACTCTTAGAGACCACACACTAAGTTGGTACATCTTGTCCAAGGACTTGCACAACCTAAGCCATTGAATTAGATCAAGAATGTGATGATTGTGGAGTTCAAGAAACCTAAGTCAGAATCCCAATGTATCATAGAGATGAAAGAGATCAAGCAGAAGGTGGTTGAGCCTATTTGGGAGTTCGATCAGAGATTCAAGACCTTAACAGATCGATTGAATTTTTAGATCCCAGATGAACAAAACAAGGAATGGTTCATTTCTTCCCTTCTACCACACATCAGAGTTCCCCTGATGCAACAGAAGATTGCTTCACAGGCTGAGGCGTTGGAGATCTCCATGAAGCTAGAATCATCCCCTATGGGAGAATCCAACTTAGGTATGAGCCATATATTGATTTAGCTAACTAGTTTGTCTCTGCAGGTCGAAGATATGAAAAAAGACAAGGGGAATTATAAAAGAGAAGACATTTGGTGTGCCAGATGCAGATTGGAAGACCATTACAAGGAACACTGCCCTCTATTCAATCAATAGTTGGCTTCTAGAGATCTGATCCCCTTGAAGCAAGTCACCTTACCCTAGTGTGAGGTATGCAAAAACAGACATCGTACTAGTGAGTGCTATTATATGAAAAAGTATGTTCAGACACCTACGAATTTTTATTGTACATTCTGTAAGTCCGTAGGACATGATGATAGGGAATTTAGGGCTTATGATCTCATGCATGAAATTTTAAGATACATATATAAGATTCAAGGAAAAGTACAACAAGAAGGAAACATTATGCAGTACAACTCTCCAAGAAGAGGAAAATTCAATCCTCACGGTGGATTCAGAGGAAGAGGACGAGGAGGAGGAATGGGATGAGGTAGAGGATAGATCATATGTTATAACTACGCACAACTAGGACACCTTTCGAGGGATTGTTAGAACCCTTGTACCACTTGCAGCTACTACAGCTCATTTGACCATGTTATAGAAGTTTGTCATGTGCTTCTAGATAAGCTTCAAGAAAGACGAGGACCTCAGCAGAACCCACAAGTGAAACTGATATATGTTTAACCTCGTGGAGAAGACCCTAGAGTCGTTGTTATAACAAGAGGAGGCATTGTCACAGAAGATGACAGAATAACCCAAGGGAAGATTACAGAAGACTCAAGAATCAAGAAATCTATAGAGAAGACACAAATGTTTGACGCAAAGAAGAAAAGACAAATGTTTGAGGAAGCCAGAAAAGAATTCAGAGGAAACCAAGGCTCTGCATCAAAGAAAAGACCAGAAGTGAGAGAGTATGGAATGTCTCTGTAATTTGATCAGTCTGCTTCACCAAAAGAAGGAAAATAGGTAAGCAAGCTCATGGAATTTTTATATACTTGTATTAAGTTGGTTCAAGACGAAAGCATTGTACAAGAATTACAAGATCTAATCAGACAATATGAGATAGGAAAGATAGACCCCTTTCTGAATAGGGTAGTACACCAAATTGGTAAGAAGAGAAGGACAAATAAGGAATTACATTTGAATGCTCAAATAGGAGAGTATGAGATAGACTATGTAGTCCTCAACTTAGGGTCGGAGATCAATGTCATGATGAAGAAAACCTAGGAATTGATGGGAAAACCGAAGTTGATCTATTCCCCTATCAGGCTTAGGATGTCTAACCAACAAGTTGTCGGCCCATTTGGAAAATTGGAGCATGTCCCTGTGGACATTCATGGAGTAAGAACATTTGCAGATTTTGATGTAATTGAAATAGTTGATGACAGTTTCCCTTACCCTGCGCTGTTAGGAATTGATTTGGCCTTCAATAAATCTATTGTTGTTGACTTAAAGAAAACACGTATGACTTTTGAAAGATATGTCCTTAGGTTCATCATACCTTTAGATCTAGATGAAGGTCAGTGGTACATAGAACCTATAAGAGAAGAAGACCACGCATATGCACTAGAAAACATATATAAACTAACATCTAGACAACAAGATTACATTAATCCCATAGCCGATGGGAATCTAAGTTGGCAAAGTGACAGTGCATGCTCATCAGAATCAGAAGAAGAACTAGAGAACTGGCAGAACCAGATGTATGAAGTATCTACAAGTAGATGTGCTAGATTAACTAGAGAAGTTTGCTAGATCGAAACAATAGTAAGTAACTTACCCACATTTGATCGTCTGAATCCGTTAGAATCCTTCCTATCATACTTTGAAGAAAGTGTACCAACACAAAAGAGGTTGTTGGCAATGGATGAGGCCTTGAAATCCACACCAGCAAGATGGTGGGGGACACAAAAAAGGAATATTACATATTGGGTACAATGTCGTACTTTGATGACAGCATGATTCTCAGCACAAGTAGAAGGCTGCGAAGTTCGCTACACAGGTCGAAGCCGCCCAAAGGACCATGTGAAAAGTTGTGAGGAAGCCTAGAGCAACATTCCTCAAGAACAATAGGTACACAGATTCATCAACACGCTGGACACGACACCTATCAACTGGTATCTTCAAGCATAACTACACCTCATCACTACAAATTGGAAAGCTATGAATCAGAATTTTGTAACCACCTTCTTATTTGAAAGTCAATATCCTTCAGTAGATCAAGCACTGTAGGTTGTGAGACAAAACATATTTGAGGAGGTATCTAGCCTTCCATTAGAACAAGAAGAGGATGAATGGACTGCGCCTCTCCAGAAACTGCAAGGTTGTTACAACATCAGTACCGATGAAGATGATGATCTGAGGAAGGTGAACATCGCAGAAACACAATACCAGAGAGATGTGAAAGGACCATGAGTTGAGCTACCATTCATTGGACAACCAATCAAGATCAAGAAAGTCAATATTGGAACAGAGAGGACACCAAAGTTTGCAAACGTTGGAGATTATTGGGATGTTGCTACCATTGATAAAATTATAGAGTTACTGCATGAATATCAGGCCTTGTTTCCAACCAAGTTCACTAATATGAAGGGAATTAAAGGACCTATGGGAGAGATGAGGATCCCTTTGAAGACAGATGCTAGACCAGTCAAATAGAGACCTTACAGACTAAACCCTAAATATAAGGAGAAAGTGAAGATTGAGCTTGACAGAATGATGGAAGCATGAATTATAGAACCTGTCGAAGAGTCAGAGTGGATAAGCCCTATGGTAGTGCAAGACAAGAAAACAAGAGAAATCAGGATATGCGTATATCTCAGAAAGATGAACGATGCTTATTTGCATGACCCCTTCCCTACACCATTCACTGATGAATTGTTAGAGAATGTGGGAGGCCAGGAAGTATATTCTTTTACAGATGGATTTTCAAGATACCATCAGATCTGGATTGCTAAGGAAGACCGCCATAAGAGCACATTTACAACAGAATGGGGATCCTACGAATACACAGTGATGCCATTCGGATTGAAGAATTCCCCAGCCATGTTTTCCAGGGTGGTGGTTGAAGCATTCAAGGAATTTCTGCATAAATTTTTAGAAGCATACTTTGATGATTGGATTGTTTTTAGCTTATTGAAAAATCATATTGAATGTCTAAGGCTAATGTTGGATAAATGCAGGCAGTGTCAAATTTCTTTAAACCTGAAGAAATGTATTTTCTTTTCACCATTTGGAGTTATGTTAGGTCATATTGTATGTAAGCAAGGATTGTTGGTAGATCCATCCAAAATTTCCATTATGGTTGATCTACCTCGTCCTACGTCAGTCAAATAGTTGCGCACTACGTTGGGACACACGGGATACTACAAAACGTTCATTAAGGTCTATGCTCAGATTACAGCACCCATGGAGAAGTTGTTGAAGAAGGATTGTCAGTTTAGTTGGACAGAAGAATGCAAACAGAGCTTCGACACACTGAAACAGAAAATGGTTACTGCGCCCATTCTGGTTTTCCCAAATTGAACCTAGCCGTTTCATGTGCATGTCGATGCATCATCCATTACACTGGGAGCTATGTTAGCAAAACTAGAAACAAGATATATTGACCACCCATTAGCCTTTTCTAGCAGGAAGCTATCCACTGCTGAGATTAATTACACCACCACTGAGTGCGAAGGGTTAGCCATGGTATATGGATTGCATAAATTTTTCCACTACTTGTTGGGAGGACACTTTAAAATGTTTACTGATCACTCCACGCTGAAATACCTAGTCAACAAGCCAGTGTTGGGGGGAAGGATATGCATATGGATGTTGTTATTTCAATAATATGATTTTGAGATCATAGTAAATCCCAGGAGAATGAACAAAGGTCCTGACCACTTGTCGAGGTTGGAACATGGAGAAGAGCCAACCAGTTTGGAGGATACACTACTAGATGCACAACTACTAGCCATTAGAAAGTTCGATGACCACTTCACAGAGATAGCCCAATTCCTATCAACAGGAATGGCACCCAGTGAGTATACAATTCCTCAGAAGAAACAATTAGTGGTGTGCGCTACAGATTTCTCACTTATAGTCAGACATCTATACAAGATGGGACCTGATGATATATTGAGAAGGTGTATTATGGAGGCAAAACGACCATTGGTCCTTGCATAATCTCATGAAGGCATTGCAGGATGACATTATGTAGGAAAAGAAACCGTGCATAAGGTTCTTAGAGATTGCCTTTGGTGGCCTACCTTACACAGAGATGTTAAATACTATTCCAGAGCCTATGATGTATGCCAAAGAGTTGGGAAACCATCCAGAAGAGATGAAATTCCATTAGCACCACAACTGACTCTACAAGCATTCGAAAAATGGGCCATTGACTTCGTTGGACCTATAAATCCACTAGGAAAGCGTACAAGAGCAAGGTACATAATTACAGCAACAGAATACTTGACTAGATGGGTCAAAGCAAGAGAATTCGAGGACTATAGTGCAACTACAGCTACACGCTTCATATTTTATGACATCATAACTAGGTTTGGATGCCCAAAGATCCTTATGAGTGATCAAGGAACACATTTCATCAATAAGACAGTTGAAGCCTTGACTGAATAATTTAAATTCCACCATCAGAAGAGCACACCATACCATCCACAATCAAATGGGATAGTTGAATCATTCAACAAGATCTTGGAAACAACACTAACCAAGATTTTTTCTATGAACAAAGATGATTGGGATTTAAGAGTACTAGCAGTATTATGGGCCTATAGAACCACTTGAAAGAAACTAACAATGCAGATCCCCTTCAAGTTGGTATATGGTCTTGAAGTTGTTGTTCCAATAGAATATCTGGTACTAAGCCTGAGAATTGATGCCTTTACAGATATGGGTGACCCTGGCATTGTTCAAGAAAGGATTGCACAGTTGGTTCAATTGGAAGAAGACAGATTCATTGCAGGATTCCATCAGCAGGTTCAGAAGGAAAGAGAGAAGGCCTATCATGATAGGCACATCAAGAAGAAGGCATTCAAACAAGGTAATCTAGTACTGGTATATGACAACAAGTTTATAAAACATCCTGGGAAGTTCAGAACACATTGGCTAGGGCCATACGAGATTGCTTATGTTACATAGGGAGGAGCTGGACAACTTAAAATGTTGAATGGAGAATGGAAGGAAGGTTTAGTGAATGGGAGTCGACTGAAGTTTTCCTATGACAACCAGCTGCCTCGAAGCTCTTAGTGAAGGCATGAAGAAAAGGGTCTAGGTACCATGTGTAGTTAAAACTGGGTACCAGACACAGAAAAGACAGTTTGCACAAGGGATGGAGAGGAGGCAAAGAGAAGAAAGCAGAGGCTGCACTGCGCAGCATGGAGTCGAAGTAAAACATGAAGCTCATATCTAAAGTGCCTTAGGATGAGTCACAGGTGAGTGTTGGGGGCCTGTTGGCCCTTGGTTATGGGAGTATGCAAAGATCAATGAAAAAAAGGTAGAATGCAAACTACGTAGAAGACACAGTGATTTTTATTAGCTCGAAGTGAACAAAAGAGAAGAAAATATGGAGCGAAGCCCGAGAAATAAATCTGTTGGACGAGGATATCAGGGATGACATATAAGCAAGGAAGAAGGATCGTGGACAACTCAGCAAGTAGAAAAATCCACCATTGGATGCTTTGGAGCATCGCGTAAGAAGAAAGGAAAGATAGGTTGGTGAAGCCCTAAAAACATGGGTCAAGTTAAGCTCGGTTTTTAGACACCTAGGGTTTTTGTATCTACGATTTTGGACACCTAGGATTCGGCCTAAGGCTATCGATGAGCTATTGTAATGTATAAATAGAGGTCATGAGGGCATAGTTTTGGTTGGTACTTTGGGTTGGTACGATGATGTTGTTATTGTTGTTGTTGGTATCGATTTTATTGAGAGAAGATTATTGTGTGAGAGAGAAGTGTTGAGTACAAGAGCCTTCTGGATTGTAATATATTCAGCTAGGTGCGAAGTTCAACCCTGTAGCTGGGTGCATAGGGAGGGGAGAGGAAGAGAAGACAAGAGATCTGCTAGCTAAGAGCGCAGATAAGAACTGTATGCTTTACCGTAATATATTATAGCATAGTTTTGTGGACGTAGCCCTAGAGAGAGGCTGAACCACACATATTTTGTGTTGCATGTGATTGGTATTTTGTATCTGTCCTTGATATACTGTGATTTCATTATTGTTTTAGAACTGATAAGTAGATGTGCATAATATATCTAAGTTGTTAAGCTATATATGAATGTTGTGTTGTTCTTGTGTTAGATCCATTTGACATTCCCTTTGGTTGTAGACATCTATGTCCTGCAACCCCCTCATAACTACTTCGGGTGAGACTGCATCTGCTTGCAGGTGTTGCCGAAAGGGCTAGTAGTTAGGGCTTGTTGGTGCACTCTTGGAGTTGAACCCTGGGTCTGACCCCGTGCCAACAACCTTCCCCCAAGAGATCATGTAACTAATTAACCCCCATTAATAAAAATGATTAATTTAAAAAAAAAAAAAAAAAACTTAGCCCCTCAAACCCCTTCTCTTGTGGAATCACATCCCCCTATAACTCTAGTCCTTGATCGTCTAGTAGCCAATGATGTATTTATTATTAATAATGATCACAAATTACATTTCTAAGGCACACTGGCCTTTTAATAATTGTTTGGGCATTCTGGCCTCTCAACAATGTAACAATACATTATAAAATATGGGGCCTCAAAACCTTGGGTGTTACATCCCCTCCCCATTATTTTGGCATTGTCCTCAGTGCATATACAAAATAGGAATCAAAATTCCAAAATTTATTCAAAACATTGGGGGTATTCTTCCTACATGGCATATTCATGCTCCTAGGTAGTATCTTTAGAACCGTAGAATGTCCACTAAACTTTTACCATCTCTATAAGTCGATTTCAGATAATTTTGATGTTTCTATCCAATATTCGCACTAGATGGACCTGAAAGTCTCCCTCTATCTCTACTTGAATCAGATGTCAATCAATAACATGGTTAGGATCATGTACATATTTATTTATCAAAGAGACATGAAATACATTATGCACATTCATGGAAGCAGGCAATGCAAGCATGTATGCAACTGGCCCTATTCTGTCCAATATCTCAAATGGACCAAAGAATATGGCTGCCTGTTAAGCCCTAAATAGTGGCACATTACCCCTTAATTGGGGAATATTACATTAGTAATGTTATTTTATTTATGCCGGCTTGGGTCCATTAGTTGTAATTGTACATCCTAGTCTCATATATATACCAAGGAGACATTTTCATATGGAATCATCTTGTACTTGAACATTTATGTGGTGTATAAGGAGGTTGCCCCCTCGAAGAGGATTATTATATGAAATTCTCTCCTTTTCAAGGCGTTGAATACTTATTCTGAGGTTTTTCTATGTTATATTGATATTTGGCTCTTAACATATGGTATCAGAGCTCAAGGTCTTGGGATTTCGTTGCTACATATGAGACACCTTGGCATTTTCGCTATAATTTGTTTCTACAAAGTTTCAGAAAAAACCCCAGGGAGTATATTTAGTAGACGGATCAAGGTAGGTTGGGTTAAAGTTTCATCTATAGAGTCCTTATACTTTCGGAGATACAAACTGTGTAAGATAGGGTTCTGGAATCATCTTGATTTGAGTCATCGCGGAATTTTCTCTATAAATTTGTTTCTGTAACATTTCAGACTTTGAAATCTGCAGGATATTCACAGAAATTATCAAAGTATACAGGATAAAAAAATTCAACTTCTAGGTCATCTTACATTTGTATATACACCATGTGGAATATAGGATATCTGACTAGTCCTATTGACTAGTCTCAATAAGGTGTTTCAGGTAAAACAATTATAACTTCTTCCTAGAGTATCCACATTGAGTGATACTGGTTGCATTGGATAATGGAAAGTCCATAGTATTTCTGGTACAAGTTTCATAATTTAATATCAATTATTTTGTATGGGGCACGCTATACAAGTGAGATCTCTTGGAAA
>SNQJ01S0267994.1:0-11852 GCA_010110895.2 Picea sitchensis | reverse complement strand
GTGTTTTATAAGAAGGATCATTGTCCTCTCTATAGATGTTAATATTGGTTCTTCTAGTAGCCATAGCCATATTTTTACTTTCAACATTTCTTTCCACCTTAAATGCATTCTCCAATGATTTGGGTTCCCAAAGGCGAACCTCATGTTTAATTTTATCCTTTAAAGTTCCTATGAATAAATCAATCAAGTGCTCATTTGGAATATTGGTTACCTTTATATTCAATCTTTAGAAGTTCTCAATGTGCTCGGTAACTGGACCCTTTTTCTTGAGATTTATCAATTGTCTAAAGAAGGTATTGCTCCTTGTATCCTCATAGTGTGCTATCATTTCTTCCATGAAAATTGTCCAAGTGTTGAGTGATTTGCGAGAACAAAGCCATCGATACCATACAAATTGATTAGGTTATAAATATAAATAAGGAATTCATACCTTTTGTGTATGTGGCACATTATGGAGATCAAAGAATTGCTCCATCTGAAGTATCGATGTGATTGGGTCCTTTCCATCAAACTTCCTCATATCAATCTTAGGAACGTGGTTGGTCTTCAAACCAAAGTTGGAGTTTCTACATTCTTGATTCACTTTCCTTGTGTCCTCGTCATGAATTTCATGGGATGCATTTTCACTTTCAGGTGTCTTCTCTATTACGAAATTTTTCAATACTTCCATGATATACCCTTTTAAAGCCTCCATCATCTCTTGTAGTTCATCTTTTGTTACTATCTTCTTTTGTAAATCATTTATGTCCCTCCGCATTTCTTCACCTTCATCAAGAGTCCAAGTAGGATTTTTTGGAGGCTTATTTGGTGTAGAAATTCCCTTTTTGGGTGGCATGTTGGCCAAGTATCACTTTTGAACCTTGATTTTGAGGTGGTTCTTCTAGACAATATGTCTTCTATTGTATATCCCAAGTTTCAGCCATTCTGGGTATGAAAATTTCTTTTATGTAGTTCTTTGATATTTCTTCTCTCCAATGACATAGGTCTGATCAGAATTGGATTTGCCAAGTGGAATTTACGGTAACTTCCCCACAACTTGTCGATTTTTGGCATTTCAAGGAGATCTCAGTTGTATAGAATTCCCCACACAAAATAATTGATATAAAATTCTGAAACTCACACCCAAAATACTACAGATTGTCCAAGATCCAATGAAACTAGTCCCACTCAATTTGGATAATCTAGCAAGAAGTTATGATTATTTTACCTAGAACACCTTCTTGAGACTAGTCAATAGGACTAGTCAGATACCCTATCTTACACAAGGTGTATATAAAAATTTAAGATTACTCAGAATATGAACTTTTTACCAGAGATACCTTAGTAATTTCTGTAAATAGCCTTTAGAGTTCAGGGTCTAAAACGTTATTGAAACATTTTTATAGCGAAAATTCCGCAATGACTCATTTCAGGATGATTCCAGAACCCTATATTGTACAGGCTGTATCTCTGAAAGTATAAGGCCTTAGGAGCTGAATTTTTAACCCAACGCACGTTGATCCATCTGAAAAATATCATCCAATCCATTCCTTCTGAAACATTGTAGGAAAAAAAGTTATAGAGAAAATTCCAAGGTGTCTCATATGTAGCAGCGAAACCCCAAGACCTTGAGCTCTGATACCATATGTAAGGAACCAAATATCAATATAGCATAGAAAAACCTCAGAAAAAGTACTTAATGACTTGAAAAAGAGATAATTTCAGATAATAAGTCTCTTCGAGGGGGAAACCTCCTTTTACCCCACTTAAATGTTCAAGTACAAGATGATTTAAAATGAAAATGTCTCCTTGGTATATATAGGAGACTAGGAGGTATAATTACAAGTAATGGCCTAAAGCCGACATAAATAAAATAACATTACTAATATAATATGCCCTAATTAAGGAGTAATGAGACAATATTAGGGCTTAACACTACATCAACATACAATGCTTTGGATCGCATATAAAATATCATAGCTTTGACCTCACTACAAAAATATCCTTACAATCTATGGCTCAAAAATGTTTTATAGTTCTTTGTTCACTATTTACCTTAGCTTGTTCAAACTCCACACTGTTCATTTGTCATATCTCTCTCATATGGTTCATATATTATTTCATTGCATATATAGAAAGGGATGCATGGAAGCTTAGTAATTTAGAGGTTGGTTAGGTCTCTCTCCTCAAGTCCTGGTCCTACTCTTGTTGGATCCTCTCAAGAAGTGTAAGGTTCTCCACATAATTCCATTGATGTGGATTGTGAATACTATGGTCCAATTAAAGTTCCTAAGGATATTGGCCCTCGGTTCTAGCATACAAAAGCTCTAAGATGAAGGGAAAGAGATCATTTTTTTTAAAACACCTATAGGTCGTCGGTCTTCTGACGTCCCTAAAGTCGATCACATGGCGTCCTTTTCGTTGGTATATAGCTGAGCGTTGCTCCACCGACGTTTCTATCCATCAAGCTTTCGATGT
The DNA here is from genome assembly GCA_010110895.2 of Picea sitchensis. Lineage (NCBI taxonomy): Eukaryota > Viridiplantae > Streptophyta > Pinopsida > Pinales > Pinaceae > Picea > Picea sitchensis. The sequence goes on along the minus strand of SNQJ01S0267994.1, from coordinate 9,395 downwards.
CCCTAACGTCAGTCACATGGCGTCCTTTTCGTTGGTATATAGATGACCGTCTATGCACCAATGTTTTCAGTCATCAGTCTTTCAACGTTTGATTTTGTCGGTCACTTGGCATCCTTGTCATTGGTATATAGTTGACCGTCACTCCACCGATGTTTCCAGTCATCGATCTTTCGACGTCCCTAACGTCGGTCACATGGCATCCTTGTTGTTGGTATATAGTTGACCGCCTCTCCACCGATGTTGTCAATCGCTGGTATTCTAACATCCCTAACGTTGGTCACATGGCGTCCACGTTGTGGATACTGACAAAATGGGACTTCGTAATTCTGATGTCTCTGGCATCGCTGTAGCGATGACTATATGGGGTTTGGACAGTCAAATCTGAGATGACATGTGTCCGCATTAAACGTCGCAATAGAGATGATACCTATGGTGTTGGAAAAGCAACGTCATGTGAAATGACATTTGAGGGGGTTCATTGTTTGTTGTTCTCTCGAAAATATAAAGTTGCAATTGCGTCGAACGCACCATTGAAATTTGACCCAAATATACTAGTGCTCTCATTTGTACACACAATTTTATTGAATATCTGTCTAAGTGAGAAATAAATTATTATCTTAATTACATAACCAAGGAGATTTGAGGCAAATTTCAGAGGGAAGATGAAGTGAATAAGGGAGAAATTCCAAGGGAGGATGAATTCTTGTGAGGATGTGTTCTAATGTATGTTATTTACATGCCATCTTACCATTTTTGCTATAATTTTTTTTATATAATGATTCAGATAGTGAAAATTGGAGGAAGTTAAGAAGAAATTTCAAGGTACCAGTGGTAAACATTTGAGCATTTGGGTTGTAGTATTTTTTGAGATACACTCTGTGGAAAATAGGATTTTTGGCTAGCCCTAAAGCTAGTCTCAAACACGTGTTTTGGGTACAATAGCTATAACTTCTTCATAGAGGATAAAAATTCAGTGAGAAAAAATGAATTGGATAGAGTATAGTCCATATTATTTTGTGTATTATTTTCAGAGCTATATATCAAATATTATGTGTGTGTCCTGCTCTACAATTTCGCTCTCTAGAATAAGCCATAATTCAAAAAGGTCTGCCATTTTTTCTATAAATCCTTTTTTTGGATGTTCAAGTAGTGAAACATGGAGGAAATGTAGAGAAGATATTAAATAATATTGAGTAAAATTTTCAGACCTTCATTTATTACAAGTATGAAGTTATGCTTGTTGAAAGTTAGGGTTTGTGACTAATCCAAAAACTAGTCCTGTGAAACTAAGGTAAATTTTGATTAAGATGATATTCTATTGTTGCTAAAGTTGAGAAAGGTATGTAGGTGTGTGATCACATACACCAGGTATATTATAGAGTTACATGTATGTTTATATGTATGTTTTTAGGGTTACATGTTGATGATGTTATGGAGCATGCTTGAGGCAAGTATTTGGTATATTGTTGAGGCATTCGCACATGCTTGAGTCACATATTAGGTGCATGGTTGAGGAATATACTTGTTATATTATCTTGGTTGTTTGGTACTTCATTGAGGTACACCATTTATGTTATTTTCTTGATATATCCTATGGTACATGGTGTATGGAATGATTGAGTGATATGGTATATGGTTGATGTACATGGTTGATAGATGGTATGGCACAATATTGGTACTTGATATGGTGTTGATCTACATGGTTTATCATTGAGGAATATGGTAAAGGTTATGGTGCATGGTTGATGCATGATTTAGCATAGGTGTTGGTGCATGGTTGATGCACGATTTAACATAGGTGTTGGTGCATGGTTGATGCACGATTTAGTACAGATGTTGGTGCATGGTTGATGCACTTGTTGTGGTATAGGTTGTGGTACACTCTTGATGCTTGGTATGGTACAGGTTGATGGTTTGGTACATGCTTAGTAGAGGCATGTGTTGGTGATGTTAGACACATATTTGAGAGGTTTCCTTGGTATATGATCCATGTGAGAGGATATCATTAAGTATTGTTGACAGTGTCAGGTTGGATAGGTTGAAAGTGAGAGATTGGATACAATGATAGGCTGACAGGTTACAGGTTGATGTGACAGTGGCAGTGAAAGTGGTAGAGATAGTGGCAGTGATAGTGGTAGTGATTGTGGTAGTGACATTTGTTCTACACTTATATTTCAGGGCATCAGTACAGGGAAAGAAAAGGGGTTTTTAGCCTCCTTCTGGTTGGATCCAAAGAATCAAGGAGTTGTAGCTTCCTTCAGGTTGGATCCTGAGAATTAGGGGGTTGTAGCCTCCTTCTGGTTGGAGCTTGATAATTTGGGGAGTTGTATCTTCCTTCAGGTTGGATCCTGAGAATAAGGGGGTTGTATCCTCCTTCTAGTTGGAAGTAGATAATTCAGGGAGTTGTAGCTTCCTTTAGATTGGAGCCTAAGAATTAGGGGGTTGTAGCCTCCTTCTAGTTGGATCTAGATTATTTAGGGAGTTGTAACTTCCTTTAGGTTGGAGCCTATAAATAGGGTTGTGTATACTCCTTCCAGTTGCAGCTAGAGAATTAGGAAGTTGGTGCTTCCAATGAATGTGTTCTTTGATATATAAGAAAACATTCTATGTTTTTCTCCCATTTGGGTTTCCACATAAATTCTAGTGTACTATGTACTTGATGTGATGTTATTAATGTGATGTTTCTTATGTTGATATGATCATGATATACTAATGATATATTGTTGATTAAGTTGAAGTTTATATATTGTGGTTAAAAGTAGTAAAAGTGATCATATTGATTCACCCACGCCCTTTTAGTATTCCAAAAATTGGCATCAGAGAAAGTTCCTTCAGGAAACAGTTTAACCACTGGAAAGAAGATCATGGAGAGAAACAATTTTTATAAGAATGGAATACCACAGTTTGATGGATATAACTATGCATTATGGAGAAGAAGAATGAAACCATATGTAGAAGCACAAGGATTTGATGTTTGGCAATCGGTAGTAAACAGATACAAAGAGCCTTCCACTCCTCCAACATATAACTATGGAAAGAAAATTAGTCAAAACAATTTGAGGGCTAAAACTGTTATCCTGAATGGTCTGGTTGATTCAGCATATGTCAAGGTTATGCATTGCGATTCTGCAAAGAAAATATGGGACAAACTTCAGAATGTTTATGAAGGGGATGCTAAAGTCAAGGTGGCCAAGCTTCAAACTTACAGAGGTCAAATTGAATAGTTGAAGATGAAGGAAGATGAAAACAATGTAGCTTATTTTTTTACGAGTTGATGAAACAATGAATGCAATTAAAGGATTGGGAGATGAAGTTTGTGAATCTATAATTGTTCAAAAAGTATTGAGATCTCTTCCAATGAGATTTGATCCTAATATTTCATCAGTGGAAGAAAGAGTAGATCTGAGTACANGAGTTGATGAAACAATGAATGCAATTAAAGGATTGGGAGATGAAGTTTGTGAATCTATAATTGTTCAAAAAGTATTGAGATCTCTTCCAATGAGATTTGATCCTAATATTTCATCAGTGGAAGAAAGAGTAGATCTGAGTACAATAAGCATAGATGAGATACATGGAATATTTACAGCTTATGAAATGAAAATAGTACAGGAAAAACCATCCACATAAGAAGTAATGTTTAAAGAATCTAGAAGGACAAAGAAGAAGAAAAGTCTTGAGTCAAAGCCAAATTGCAGTTGTAGTGATGATTCAGATGAGGATGAAGAAATGGCCAAATTTGTAAGGAACTTGAAGAAAGGAACTAGAAAGTAAAAAGGTATGCTTCCCTTAAAATGTTTTAATTGTGGTAAAATTGGTCATTTTTCAAAAACGGGTCCTTATGCTAAGAAGTCATATAGTGATGAAGAGGAATATCCCAATAAAGAAAATAAATATCAAAAGGGAAATAGGAAAGATAAAAGGAAAGTCTTCAAGAAAAATATCTAGTCAAGAGAAGATAGTTCTTCATCTGATGAAGATGATGAAAGCAAAAATGACTTGGAGAGAGTACTATTTATGGCTACAGAAACTAAGAAAAACAATGAATAAGGTAAAGTGGATATTGAGGCATAATTAATGAGTGATTTAACTGAGTTGAAGAAACAATGGAAGAAAAAAATCATTCAAAGAAGAAAACATCTATTTGAAAATACAACTTGAAGAACAAAAGAGAAAGGAAGAAGTAATGCATATCCAGATGATAAAGAAAGAAAATGAGTGTGATAAGCTTGAAAAGGAAATCATGACATTGAGAGTTGAAGTCAACAAGGTTAGAAAGAACTTGAAAAGTTCTCAAGTGTTAGAAAACATTCTCAACAGTCAAAGGCCATACAATGGAAAATATTGACTAGTATAAAAGAAAGTTCATTTTGAGGAAGGTTCAAGCTATATGATGAAATAAATAAAAAAAAGGAGTTATGAAAAAGTTATAAAAGGAAGGAATCAAGGTTAAAAAGAATTAGAAAGGAATGAATACAGAATACCTTCTACATTCAGGCACCATAGAAGCTTCAATCATTGTGAAAGAAACAACCAAAGAGAAGACTTTGATAAGCTGAGACAAGATTTCATAAGGACTACACCAAAAAGAAGATCATTCACTCCCATGCATGCAAATCTATTCTATGGTCATTGTTTTAATTGTACTAACTTTGGACATAAAGTTGTAGATTACAGGGCTTATGAAAGAAATGATAGGGAAATAAATTCTTATGTGGCTTTACATAATATTGAATGTTACAAATTCCACAACTATGGACACATAGCTCAGAATTGTAGAAGTGTGATAAAGCATCCCATGAAAGAAAATAATGATGAAATATACAAGAGGGATTGGAGAAGAAATGAAAAACAAGAAGATCGGGTAAATGAAGAACAAGTCCAAGGAAATGTACTTATAGGATTTCCAGTAGCACAAGATCATAATGAATTTATAGGCAATGAAAAAAGGGTCATAATTATGGCAGAGGATGAAAAAGAAGACGTCAAAACTTAGGATGATGACACAATTCATAAAGAGGATGAAAAGGAAGATGTATTCACAAACAAAGAAGAATATTACTCCACATCAGAACAAGTATCGTTCTGAGCCACTCGACTTGGAGACTCCCAAAATTATGAATTTTGAATAAGGGGATTCTATGCAGCGGGTATAAAAATCAAAGAACCATCCTTCAAACAATGAGAATCATTTCCAGAGACATATTTAGATGGGTTGGCATTGTGGACAGTGGAGTAGAAGAGTTATGGATAGTTTGTGACATATGGACAAAGATGGATCCATGATATGCTTAGAAGGTACAAAAGACATGGGTCAGAGAAGATGCATAACAATGGATTGACAATTGGAATCGTCAGTGGAAGTTATATCGTCCGAAAAAAATTATTGAACAAGTATGGTCAAGTGAACATCTAAAGAAATCAAGTAATGAATGATTTATATATATGTTAGTGAATTACAAGAGGAAGAACCAATGGAAAATTAGCAAGCATTGGAAGAGAAGAAAGGAAATAGTTACAGGTAATCCTACATTTATCTACATGACATATTGTCGAGAAGTCAAGGGAAGAGAAATCATCAGAGAAATATCTAGAAAGGAATATCAATAACATACATATAGGGGGGAGACATACCGACAGGGGGAGTTATCCTTTCTCCCATGATGACAAAAGAGAAGAGAAATAAAAATGGCATGAAAATAGAGAGAAAGAACATATGCATGAAGACAGGGGGATAAAACCCAATGACATAGACCCTTTTGCATTGATTTCAAAGGGGGAGAGTGAGAAACATTAATGAGGAACAATAGTCATAGGGGGAGCATCAGTGTTGCCATCAGTATTGGTGCTGCTATCAATGCCAAAGGGAGATATTGTTGCATAGTTGATTTGGACCATTTGCTTTCATTGATGTCAACCCTTGGAGATTGATGTCAAAACTTGGAGAATTTTGGAATCCCTAGAGATGCGGTTGATATTGATGGTGATTTAGTTTTCATTTATGAGTGGTTGATATCAACAGATGTGATGGATGCATTTGGAGGTATCCTAAGTGGTCCCCTTATGGTGTATCTCTAAGCATGGCCCTCATGGGAAGACACTTTGAATAAGTATACACGAAACCCCTAAGTATGGTTAAGGATCCCATAGTTGATCATGGAATTAGGTCATGAAGGATGGAGTAAATGAAGGTAAGTCGCTCATGGATGGATAGTTCTCACCATGCTATTTATAGTGATAGGTGGTACACCACGTAGTTCCTCATGGTTGAGGAGATATGCCTTCTTAAAGATGGAAGCCCTAAAGTATGGTTAAGAAGCCCATAAATGGTTTCAAAAAGAAGTTATTAGTTGACCCCAAAATGAGGGAAAAGGGTAAAATAGTTGTAAACAAGAAGTTACAAGTCGACCCTAAAGTTAAGAAAAGAAATCACTTGGAAAATTAAATACACATCAAGAGCATCTCATTTGTACACACAAGTTTATTGAATATATTTATAAGTGAGAAAGTGATTTTTTTCTAAGGTAACCAAGGAGATATGAGCAAAATTTCAGAGGGAATATGAAGTGAATAAGGGAGAAATTCCAAGGGAGGATGAAGTCTTGTGAGGATGTGTTCTAAGGTATGTTATTTACATGTCATCTTACCATTTTCTCTATAAATTTTTTTCTATAATAATTCTGATAGAGAAACTTGGAGGAGGTTGCGAAGACATGTCAAGGTATCTGTGGTAAAAATTTCAGTATCTAGGTACTCTGTGGAAACTAGGGATTTTGGCTAGTCTTGAATCTATTCTCAAACAGGTGTTCCGGGTAAAATAGTCATAAATAATTCATAGAGGATCCAAATTCAGTGAGACTGAATTCATTGCCTAAAGTATAGTCCATAGTATGTTTTGTATTATTTCCATAGCTATATATCAAATATTCAACATGTGGCATGCTCTACAAGTTTGCTCTCTAGAATAATACAAAATTCTGCATGGTATTCCATTTTTTCTATAACTCCTTTTCTGGGATGTTCCAAGCAGTGAAACTTGGAGGAATTGCAAAGAATATATTGAATAATATTGGGTACAAGTTTCATACCTTAATTAATTACAAGTACAGAGTTATGCTTGTTTAAAGTTAGGTTTTGTGACTAATCCAAAAAATAGTCCCATGAGACTAAGATAAAGTTTGATGACGATGTTATTCTCTTGTTGTTGAAGTTGAGGAAGGTATGCAGTTATGTGATCACATACACCGGGTCTATTATATAGTTACATGTATTTTTATATGCATGTTTTGAGGGTTACATGTTGATGATGTTATGGTGCATGCTTGAGGAAATTCTTTGGTATATTGTTGAAGCATTGACACATGCTTGAGGAATATATTAGGTGCATGGTTGAGGCATATACTTGGTATATGTTCTTGGTTGTTTGGTAATTTGTTGAGGTACACCATTGATGGTACTTTCTTGATATATCCTATGGTACATGGTGTACGAAATGATTGAGTGATATGGTATATGGTTGATGTACATGGTTGATACATGGTATGGTACATGATTGGTACTTGGTATGGTGTTGATCTACATGGTTGATGGTTGAGGCATATAGTACAGGTTATGGTAATTGGTTGATGCAAGGTTTGGCACGGATTTTGGTGTATGGTTGACGCACAGTTTGGTACATGTGTTGGTGCATGGTTGATGCATGGTTTGGTACAGGTTGTGGTACATAGTTGATTCTTGGTATTTTAAAGGTTGATGGTTTGGTACATTCTTGGTAGAGACATGTGTTAGTGATGTTGGACATATAGTTGAGAAGTGTCCTTGGTATATGATCCATGTGAGAGGATCTGGTTGAGTATCAGTGACACTAATAGGTTGGATAGGTTTACAATGATAGTTTGGATGCAATGACAGGTCGATAGGTTACAATTTTATGTGACAGTGGTAGTGACCATGGAAAATACAATGGCAGTGATTGTGGTAGTGACAATTGGTCTACACTTGTATTTTAGGGTGGAAGGATGGGGCAAGGAAAGGGGGTTGTAGCGTCTTTCTGGTTGGATCCGTAGAATAAGGGAGTTGGAACTTCCTTCAGGTTGGAGCATGAGAATCATGAGGTTGTATCCAAAGAATTCAAAGAGTTGTATCTTCCTTTAGGTTGGAGTCTGAGAATCATGGAGTTGTAGCCTCCTTTTGGTTGGAGCTAAAGAATTTAGGGAGTTGTAGCTTCCTTCAGGTTGGAGCTTGTAAATAGGGGGTTGTATCCTCCTTTCAGTTGCAACTGGAGAATTGGGAAGTTGGTGCTTCCAATGAATTTATTCTTTTATATATCAGAAAGCATTCCTTGGTTTTCTCCTGTTTGGGTTTCCACATAAATTATGGTGTAATGTGTACTTGATTTGATGTTGTTGATGTGATGATGCTTATGTTTATATTCTCATGATATATTGTTGATTAAGTTGAATTTTATATATTGTGGTTAAAAGTGGTAATAATGCCCCCTCTCAGTATTCCAACAAAAGGAATTGTTAGATATGATCTAACAACTTTTTTCTGAAGTACCCAAAGCAAGAAAGTTACCTCCATTATCAGATTTCCTAGTGGAAGAAGGGTATAGGTGAAAATGGAGGTATTTAGCATTCCATTTGGAGCAGAGCAGTCTTTAATGGACAAGTAGTGCCTCACAGTGAATCACTTAGTGAAGTGCAAAGAGGTATTTAAAATTGAGCAAAGCCATGGATAACAAAAGATATTGGAAAATATGACATAAAAGAAACATTTCACAATGTTGAAATTCCAATCAATGAAAATGGTATTTCAGGTCTGGTTTAGTAAAGGAAATGGGGAGTGGTTAATTATATTGAAGTGTTATACTCAGTTGGAGTAGTGCTTGTTACAACACTATGAGTATTGAAAGGTTTAGTCAAAATATGTTGGGACGATATTCTATACATAAAGGAAGCAGTTGTGAGATGGAAACACTAGTGGATCTAGTGGTTGGAAATGTAGAATGGTCAAGTGGGGCTTGGCTAGAAGGCTCATAATAGGGTCCAGTGGTGCATAGTTGAGAAAAATGGAAGTGCATAGGGCATGGAGGTTCTACAAGAATTCAAGGGCATCTATCTACAACAACAAATAAATAAACAAATAAAGTTGAAATAAACAAATAAATGCTTAATGCATATTTATGTGCATTGGTGCATGTGGGAATGCTTGAACATACTTGTGGCATGATTATAGACTAAAGATAGTCTGCAATTATGTGTAAAGTAATGATGTTATTATAATTAAATAATACTAATGGTGGATTGTGTATAGAAGAAGAATCTTATATCATGGTGGAGAATAATGTTGATGATGTTGTTGTTCTATATGAAATCCATACATATGAAAAAAAA
>SNQJ01S0267992.1:0-11852 GCA_010110895.2 Picea sitchensis | reverse complement strand
CAGCGATCTATATTGCAATCATAAAAGTTCCTTCTGATGATTTAGGTGCCCCAAAGGACGGGCTGACTTTTCTGAGCTCTGATGCTTTCGATAGCTAACATAGCTCCAACTTTTGGGTTTTATCTATCGAAAGCTAAGGATTTCGGTAGCTAACATAGCTTTTCGGAGACACACTTAGCTACCGAAACCTGTGTTTTGATTTTTTGAAATAAAAATCCAAACCAAAGATTTTGAAACTTTATTACAAACTCAAGCTCTTAAAGAAAACAAAACTTAAAAAAATTAGAAAGGCAATTTTTTAAAGACATCCTATCACCTAAAATGAAATAACTCGATTGGCTTATTTGAGGAGATAACACTGGCTCCTATTGGGGGTGAAAGCCTCCCTGTGAGGTTTCAAGAACCACAGAACCAATTCCTTTCCTTTAAAAACAAAATTCAAACCTATATACTAGTGCTTCCATTGGGCATGGATTCATTTTGCAAAAACAAAAACTGAAAATAAAATTTACAATGACAAGGCTTTGAAGCCTTAGATGAAATCGAGTTTCAGAAAATGCCCATTGATTGGGCCAACAAACATGTATTCACCTTCCAAACTTTCCAGAATGAAGGTGTTGTTGTGTTGTACTTGAGTTATCATGAAAGGACCAGTCCACAAAGAGTCAAACTTGTCGTGCTTGCCTTTATCTTGTTTGAGAGCATCCCATTTCAGAACCCAGTCACCAACCTGAAAATTGTCCTCCTTTACTTTTCTATCAAAAGTATCCTTGATCCTCTTTTGATGAGCTTCTGATTTATCCACCATATGTTCTCTGACCTACTGCAATTCTACCAAGTCAAGCATTCTTCTCACCATATCATTTGATTCAGTTTGTTCTTTCTGAAAGAACTTAGCCACTAGTAGAACTAAATGAATGGGGAAAATGGCATCTATACCATAAACCAGTTTGAAAGGAGAAGTTCCTATAGATTTCTTGATAGCCACTCTGTCGGCCCAAAGAGAAAACTTTAATTTAGAATCCCATCTCCTTTGATTCTCCTCCAACAACTTTCTGATGATTTTGACTAGACTCTTATTGGATGACTCGGCAAGGCCATTGACTTGAGGGTAGTAGGAAGTAGAGTGTACCAATTGAATGCCCATTGACTTACACATGCCAACCAATGCGCCATCTTTGAAGGCTATTGCATTATATGTCATTAGCCTTTTTGGGAAACCAAATCTGATCAGAATGTTTCCATAGAGAAACTTCATGACGACCTGATGAGTGGAATTTCTAGTGGGGATTGCCTCTATCCACTTGATAAAATAGTCAGTGGCTACCAGGATCCACTTATGTTGACCACTAGATGAAGGATTAATCTCTCCTATGAAATCTAATCCCCACTAATGAAAAGGACCATTCACTACAATAGGTCTTAGGGGTAGAGATTTTAGTTGCTATTTTCCTGTGAATCTTTGGCACTTATCACAAGATTTCATAAAGGCGCACACATCTGAAAAAAGAAAAGGCCAATAATACCCATCCCTTAGGATTTTATGAGCTGTGGTCTTCTAGTAATGGTGGCCTCCATAAATACTCAAATGAAACTGATGCATGACTTCAACTGACTCATCTTTGTCTAAACATATCATTAGTAAACCAATAGGATCTTTCCAATATAGAAGATTACCATTAATGAAAAATTTAATTGCTCTGAGCTTAAGGGCTCGGGCTTGAGTCATGCTAGTTCAGGATAAACCTCCAACTTCTGTAAAAAATGAACAATACCTGAATACCACTCACATGAAGACAAATTCTTGGCCACCTGTTGGTTGTCATGTTGCTCTTCTACTGCTACCCCTATCTGCAAAATTGCTAAACTTTCCCCAATGAAATTTATGTCCAAAAGATCACAGATCTCTTATGTCATGAGCTTGGAAAGGCCTTTGTATTTTACCAGCTTAGTGGGCTTCACTTCTATGTCAAATTCAATTAGCTTTGTGATCCATTTAGCTCTATTTCCATCAATATCAGGCCGGGTCAAGACATCCTTTACTGAGGCTGAAGGAACATAGGCCACAACCTTTGCACAGAGGATATAAATTCTGAAATATTTTAATGACTTAATGAGAGCATAAGCTTGTTTTTCTATAGGATCATACCTTAGTTCAGCATCCTTAAGTGATTTGTTGAAGAAATCCATCGGATGATCAAGTCCTTCATCATATTTTTGTAACAAGACTGCTTCCATTGTGTCATAGGAAGCAAAAGAGAAAATATAGAAATTCTTGGTGTAATCCGGACTGATTAGAGTGGGAGATTCCATGATAGCGAGTTTGATATCTTGAAATGAACTTCTTTCATTGTCTGTCCATTTTATCTCAAATCCCTTTTTTAGCATAGAGGTTATATGTTTCACTAACTCAACGAAATTAGGAATAAACCTTCTAACAAAATTGATCTTACTGAGTAAGGATTGAATATCCTTCGTTGACCTCGGTATGGACAACTTCTGAATTGCTTCCACCAGAGCTAGATCAATTTTCACTCCCTCTGTTGAAATGATGTGGCCTAGGAGGTTACCCTTATTGAGAGAAAATTGAGACTTTTGGGGATTCAGTGAAATCCTGAACTATATGCATTTCAAAAATACTCTTTTTAGATGCTTCAAATGCTCTTCATGACTTCTAGAATAAACTGTGATATCAACAAGATAGATGAGGACAAACTTGTCCTTCTCTCCCATGAAAGCTATGTCCATGGCCCTCTGAAAAGTGGCCCCGACATTCATTAGTCTGAATGGCATCTTGGCGTACATGAAGGTACCCCAAGGAGTATTAAAGGAAGTTTTTTCTTGGTCATCGGGATGTACATAAACCTGGTTATCGCTTGAGAAGCCATCTAGGAAAGACATGACAGTGGCTCCTGAAATTATTTGCAGCAAGTGTTCTATCTTGGGTAGGGGATAGTTGTCTTTCTTGGAGCATTTATTTAAGTTTCTAAAATCAACGCATAACCTGATATCACCACTTTTATTTCTCACTATTACTAGGTTTGCAATCCATTTAGAGTATCTTAGTGGAATTATGATTTTGGCATCGAGGAGCTTTTTGATTTCTTTTTCAATTCCCGGAAATAGGAGAGGACTGATAGGTCTCAGCTTCTATTTGAAGGGGATGGCATCTTTCTCAAGGGGAATTTTATGTTGAATGACATCAGGATTATAAGTTTTCAGATCACTGTATTTCCAGGCAAAAACATCAGTAAATTCCTTCAAAATGCTGCAATATTATGACCTCTGATCAATAGTTAACTCAGTGGACAAATTTATGAATTTAGGATTAATCTGGCTTCCTATATTGTGGTCATAGACAACATGATCCCTCTCCTTCTTATCAGGTTTGTAGGGGACATCGTTTTGGTCAAAAATCTTCTCAAGAGGCACCAAACCCCTAGGTATATAATTGTTTGGCAACTGAACAATATCATGTTGACCCATTTTTTTTCTTCAACTTAGGTTTTTTGGATTCCCCTACATTTTGGTTTTCCTGATCAATATGCATATTAGAAAATTCATCTACAACCTGGATAAATCTACTAAGATCATCATCATATTCAAAGACTTTCTAATATTTGATATTATCGGGAAGGGATGGTCTATATTTGACTTGGATTTCATAATTCATTCTAGGAGGCATGGGAGGAATGAACATACTGACTGAGATAACAAGGGAATCAACTAGGTGATTCATAGCTCTGGGTATATGAGAAATATCAAAAATGGAAAAAGAGTCCTTGATTTTCCATACCTCATCCCTGTAAGCTTTCAACCTGACATGTTTTGCTTGGAAAGTACTATTCACTTTCTATATGATGAGATATGCATCTCCAAAAACCTTTAGACCTTTGATTCCCATCTCCTTGGAAGAATTTAATGCCAACAACAAAGCCTCATACTCTGCTATATTGTTAGTAGTTTTGAAATCAAGTTTAAAAGACAAACGAATAGCCTCTTTTGAAGGAGAAATCAAAACTACACCTACACCTGCTGAGTCTTTGGTACTGGCACCATCAAAGAACATGATCCACATGGGAGTACTCTCTCCATCAGTCTGCTGATAAGTAGGCTTTGTGAGCTGCAAAGGAGCTGGTTGAGAATCATCTATTTGCAAAATCCATGACCCAAAGTCTGTGTCCAATGCATAGATGGGATGGTTTACAGAATTCTTCCCATCACTAATGATGTAGACGAGCTGATTTTCTCTATAAAGCTCTCCTCCAAACACCGGGACTATGGCATACGAAAGATCCATCTGCAAGGTACCTCCTAGCCTTTTTCTCCATGAAGGTGACAAGAGAAGGATGAACTTGGGTGGGATATAAACCACTACAACGTCCATTACCATTCTTCTCATTGGTAGTTGGGAAAGGTTTATGACAAGGTATTTTATGAGGCCGAGGCATCTGACTTTCCTAGAGTCGAAAGAGAAGAGATCATGGTAAGGTTTTGTGATGTCAACCCCAAGCTCATCCATCACTTCTTTAGGCATAATATTGTGTGACGCTCCCGAGTCAAGCAAGTAGTTGTGAAGGATCTTGTCATGGATATTTAGGGATATGTAGAAAGGTGGACAAGAATCATCTCGATCCTTTACCATAGGTCCTATAGTCACTGTGGGCTTGTCATCTTGAAGTTTTACGTAATCAAAAGCTGCGGGAGTCTTTGGTTGAAGGGACTTCAGGATAATAGACTTGAATATGTCATTCTTCATAAGTTCAATCAATGGCATAGGTATTTTCACCTTCTGAATTTCTGATTCGAAATTAAATGAATATGATATTTTATCAGAAGGTTTTACCTCGTTATAAGGAGCTTTGAGGGACACCTGTTCTTTAGCTTGGGGCTACAATTGCTTCTTCTATTGTTTTGCGTGAGTGGAGTTCTACTTTGCAGGAGCAGCAGGCTGCTTGGCAGCAACATCTTTCTTTTTTCCGGGGGCTTCAAGCAATGGCTTTGGAGCGAATGTCTTAGATATTAAATTGTAACCTGGCTGATCATCTGTCTGATAAAAAGATTCTTCAATACTTGCCTCATGAATATGCTCATTCATTTGTGCCTCCTCATAATATGTTTGTGTCAAGAAGGAGGAATCAATATCATCCCGAAAGCAATTGATGTCGTCTTCTTCTTCAACTTCATCATGAGATAGCTCCTGCTCTTCTTCTAGCACTGCATTTTGGAAGGGGGCCCTAATCCTTTGGTCTTCAACTGCATTCTTGTCTCTCTGAAGGATATGGACCTACTGGAATGCATTGGGATTACTGGGAGCATAGGCATTAGGCTCTTTACTTCTTTCTGGCTATTGACTCTAAATTTTTAGTTTTGACATCTCCGAGGTCAAGCTATCCAACATCTTGGCCATCTTTTCCATTTTTGTATTTGAAGAAGAAGGAGGATCAAAAGACGACTTCTTTCTCTCAAATTTTCCTTTAAGTTTCTGAGATGCCATAATTTTAGATTCAACCTCAAGAGAAACATCTTGCATTAAAGCGAGTGTGGTTGAAATTATTTCTCTAAGGATCAAGAAAAATTCTGGATCAAAGGTGGAAGAATAAGTAATATTTGTTGATGCATTAGTTGTCTTGATCTCTGCAGGGATATTTCCAAACATCTTATTGAATCTTTTGGTGAAGTCCGAGACAAAATCCCCATTTTCTCTTCTTAGATTTCCAAATTCAGTAATATAATACAAGAGGTCTCTTATTTCTCCCCATTGTTTAAAAAACACTTCATCTAACTGCTCAATGCCTGCCACTGAATTTGCTGGCAGTGCCTTGAACCACTTCCTGGCTTGACCATCCAAGCTTTGCACAAAAATTATAGTCCAAACATCCTCCTCTGAAATGTTAATGTTCTCAGCATAGGCATAGAAAGCCTCTATGTGTTCTTCAACAGAATAATCTCTAGATCTAGTAAACTTTGGCATATATTTATGATAATCTCCTATTGGCATGGATGATAAGGGATTGGGAAAAACAAGAGGAACAAACCTATTGGCTAATACCTGTTCCATTTTTGTCAAAGGAGCAGCCATGGAAATCTTGGGGGTTGATGCGGAGGAAGAAGTTTCTGTAGATGACGATTGAGATGGGACAAGTGGGACTATGGACAATGGAGGTCTTACTTCAATGAGGAATGAAGTGGAAGTACTAGCAAGATGACTTCCCTGAAATGTGGTTCGTAAATAAGGTGGGAAATAAGAATCTCTGTAAAATTGGTCGAGCAGCAAGACCAAGTTTTCTTCACCCTTAGAGGAAATATCTTGTAAAATATCTTCAAGAATGGGCAAACTAGTATGAGTATGGAAAAAACTTTCAACAGGCCCAGTTTGTGAAGAATTCAAGGAAGAGGAAGAGTCCTCTTCTTGGATAGATTCTACAACTTCTTCTCCTAAGTTGGATATAGTAATATGCTCAGAAATAGGATCTATAAGATCAAAATAAATTGAAGGCTCATCACCCTTCAAGATTTCTCACAAAATTACAATTTCTTGAGAACTAGAAGTTTCACCAGAAGTGGATTTGACAAAAGGTTCTCTAGAAATAAATGAAGAAATGTTTCTTGAAATACCTGGTCTGGATGCTCTTGCAGATCTGGAAGTTTGTCTTTGCAATTCTTTTCCACTTCTGATGATCTTCTCGGGGTCTAGAACTAGTGTTTCCAGTGGCCTTTCTTGGTTTTCTCTGGTATGAGCCCTTCTCGGAGCCACTTCATTCCAATGGAGTCACCAGATAGATGATTACAAGTGAAAATGTGTCCAGACTTTGTCTATCATCAAAGTTGGATCTATCTCGTCTCCCAAGGAAGCTAAGCTTCAATATTCGTCCCCAACATTGGTGGCAATTTGTTATCACTCCAGGAAACTCTCCTAGGCTATATCTCAGAGATGCCTGATAACTTAACTTTTTGTAATTATTTTCTCAATAATGGGTGTGGGTTTGTATCAAGATAAATATCTAAATCATTGGATTGTGTCTTCAAGACAGTCTATCTATATTCATGTAGTACAAGGCCTTCAAGAGCTATTATCAGATAGGTTTTTAGATCAAATGGATAAGAAAACCAATCAATTAACCAGAACATACATAACAATATATATGATGGTTCAACAAACTAGCAAAGGATTCTTATGATTCTTTCTTAATAATCAAAGGTAAGATGACAGTTACCATGGGACCTTTAAACAGAGACAAATAAATGATTTCAACTCATAGGCATAGAAAAAGATAAAGAGAGTTTGATAACAATGAAAGAAGCTTGCAGGCTTAATATATTAAAGAAAGTGTCTTTATCATAATAACATTGGATTATAGAACTCAAAATCGAACACTTGGTTCCTCAAAAGTCTTTGCCTTTATATCCTTTAAAACAAAGCTCCAGATCCTAGAATAATGGATCGAATTTACTAAAAATAGAAAATTAACAACTGATACCCAAAAATAGGCTGAAATCCTGTAAAATGGATCATTTTTTTTTATCTCACATGAACTTTATGTCTTTCCAACTCTTCGACAAGTATAGTAGACCTTCCAAGGCTGATTGAAAGTAAAAAATGCCACCTATTGACAGCAAGGCAATTTTATGCCTGAAACATAGGTCACCAACCTCATGTTTCCACCTTGTTGGGTATCTCCAAAATCAAAACAGACTCTTAATCATGATGGAATTAATTATTATCCAATGTTTAGAATCATTCCTGAGGCATTTGGATGAGAAAAACTTGAATCTATGCAAAAATACTACCTTTTTACCCTGTTAGCACTTTCGGTAGCTAAAATAGACAAAATATGGGTTGGGTAGCTACTGAAATCTCTGCTTTCGGTAGCTAATGAACAGTCTAAATTTTCGCCTAAGCTACCGAAATTTCCTTCTTGGTAAGAGTATCAAAATCGCAAAAATGTCTTTTTCCTAGCCTTTAAATATCTTGAGGCTACTGTTCTAAAGCTTCTGCATCTTGCTCAATCTCTAGAATGACTGCCTCTGGATCGTTCAAATCACTGGCTTCATGTGCTAGGGTTTGGAGATCGACAGATGTTTGAGGTTGGGATATTGCAGGCATGGCTTGCAATTTCAATAACATGACCTTTTTCTTCAAGTGCCTAGCTAGCCACCATAAACTATTGTAATCTTTTACCATATTCTTCCGCTTCTTCTTTTCCTTTATACTTTCATGTGCTATATTTTCTAGGGCCACACTAGTTACATCAAAATTATTTGACAGAGTTTCATACCTAGATTTAATCACCCTCTCTAGCACTTCTTGTTGTTCTATTTTCCTTTTAAGATTCTTAATATCCTTGTCTTTGCTCTGTTTCTTTTTCCTGCCGGATGATTCACCCTTCTCAAGACTGGTGAAGAACTTGGTTTCTGGTGCTTGTTCCATGGAGAATTCTACACTTTCAGCAACATGAATTTCTCCTTGTCCTGATTCTTCATCTGAGTATGAATATGGAATATTTAACAAGTTTGTTTCCTTGGGTACAACATGCCCTGTGTTCCCAACAAATTCCAGCCTCTTTCTTCCTTCTTTGTTCTTGGAATATGGAGTATCTTCTTTAGATGTTACTGGAGAGATAGCTCTCCTCTTTCTTTTTCCACCCCTGGGTGTAGAAGACTTCTTTGAAGAAGACTTCTCCTTGTATTCTAGTTGTGATTTTGTATGAAATTCATTCCAAAACAAGAAGTGGCCCCAATCCCTGTTCCTCCTCTGTAGCAGCTCACAAACCAATAACTTAATCAAGCCATGATGAGACAATATGCCTTCAATATTGTTGGGCTTTGCTTTAACTTGATGAGCCATCTTATATAGGCTTTTGTGAAGGTAATAAGGCAGGTTGAGTGGGCTCCTACCAGTGAAATGGTTCATGAGCTTGAAGTGATAAATCATTACCCTATGATATCTACCTTCACAAGTTATATAGACAAGGATATATTTTAACAAGTGTTGCCATTTTTTCTCAAGAAAGGATATAGGAATATCTTTCTTCCAAATCAAACACTTGTGTTCCGATTTCAGGTAGGATCTGAACTCAATATCTTTTGTAATAGTTGTTTTGAACCAATTTTCTCCAGTCCTGGGAAACTCTGTCACTTCAACTATAAGGGCTTCATCCACTTGGAATTCATCTTTCCCAATGACTGCCTTTCTCCCATCAAAAGTTAGAGTGAAAGCCTCCACCACCTGCTAGGGAAGACCTTTCAATTTTTTACAAAACTGGTAACATCCAGCGTCCTTGAAGAATTGACACACCTATGGGTGTGAATCCAAATAATCGATGTCATCCATCTCTCTTCTCAGCACTGGTCCTCCTGTCTTCATTTGCTGGTCAACTCCTGTGTACCTATAATTTTGAAAAAACGGGCTTGGAGGGGAAACCACACAGTGTAGGGGGGGTTTCTTAGTTCATTTATAACGGAGGCGAGAAAGGTGGAAAATGAAGTTAGGAAGAGTGATGATTACAAGGGGTATGAGAGGCAAGTGTTTGATTTGAAAAAGTTGGTTCATTAACAATTCCAACGACAGAATAGGAAGTACATCTCCACGTTATTCAATGAAAAAGATGATTTTAAAATTTAATTTCCAAGTCATCAAATGACTCATTTCCTATCTTTTCGAAAATCTATATTGCAATCATGAAAGTTCCTTTTGATGAATTAGGTTCCCCAAAGGATGGGCTGACTTTTCTGAGATCTGATTCTTTCGGTAGCTAACATAGCTCCAACTTTTGGGTTTTAGCTATCGAAAGCTAAGAATTTCGGTAGCTAACATAGATTTGCGGAGACACACTTAGCTAACGAAACCTGTGTTTTGATTTTTTGAAATAAAACCCCGAACCAAAGCTTTTGAAACTTTATTGTAAACTAAAGCTCTTAAAGAAAAAAAAACTTAAAAATTTTAGAAAGGCAATTTTTTAAAGACATCCTATCACCTAAAATGAAATAACTCGATTAGTTTATTTGAGGAGATAACACATAGATGAGAGTGCTAGGTGTGTTTTTTCTGGTGAACAGATTTTTCTTCTAGTCTCAACTCATGCATCTTTGTTTATGATAATATGATCTGAAGGATGATTCTTCTGTTCTCATCTGCTAGGTGTCTTTGGAGGCACTTGATGAACTTTCTCTTCTTCTTCTATCGGATCTTCTTCATCTTCCCCTTCTACTTCCTTTTTAGCTTCGACTTCTTCTTCGTCAAGTTGTTCCATTGATTCATTTTATTCTTCCTTTAATTATTGTCTACTTGTTTCATCAATTGTTACATTGATGCTTTCCACAACTTTGTTCAATCTCAAGTTCTAACACTTGTATGATTTCCTTGTACTTGAGTAACCAACAAGTAATCCTTTGTCCACACGAGAGTCAAACTTTCCCATTCTGCCATCTTCTCTTTTGATGTAGCATTTGCTTCCAAAAACTCTGAAGTGCTTCACATTTGTTGGTCTTCCTTTCCATAGTGTTAGGGTCCTAACCCACACATAGGTAGAACAATATATTCATATGTAATAAAGGTCAATATTAATAAGGTCTTTTGATAAAATAGAATAAGGTGGATGTAAGAAGACCTAATAGAAGCTTTCGCTTCTAGAAGGATCTTCTTCTAGATGCTTCTTTTTAGTATAAATAGGAGTTGAGGGTATGAGAACCCTAGCTTGGATAATATTGTAATAGAGATCTTCTCAACTGGAGGTTTCCCCCTCGAAGAGGTCCCTGAACATTGCTTTCAGATTCAAAGTGTTATTTATGTTGTTATTCTTATATCATTTCAGTGTTATTGTGGTGAATGGTCTGGTTATATTGTTGTTATTCTTCCATTACTACCATTTTATTTCTTTTCTACATACATTTTATATCTGGTATATTACAAGTGGTATCAGAGCACTTTCCTCGACAGAAAGTGTGGGTTAAATTTTTTTCAAGGTAGAGACATATTATGGCATCTTTAAGCCATAGAGATCTGTCGTTATGCGCATCAACCTGTGGTTGAGGGATTCATACATGTAGGAAATACAAGTGGTACTTAAGCGCACATTTGTTGGCCACCCTTGTAACCCCTGTTGGTACCCCTTCGAGTGGTAGCGCATCAGACAACACCTATGTATGAATTGGCCTAGATTACCTGAAGCTCTCTTTAGATAAACCGATTGGCCACCTGACTGCTATAGTGTCACCAAGAACAACACTCGGGAAGAAACTCTCTAGTACCTGGGTAGTCGGGTAGTACGGCTAAGGGTACGGTCCATCCTCCTTAGTTAGTGCCCTGAGATATTGGGTCAAGTACTATTTTTGGACCCGCATGTATAATAGAGAGCTATAGCACAGGGAAAACCCTTGTCTGTAGAACCCTTGAATACCTAATCCTTGGGGACAGAAACATAAACAAATTAAAACAGACAAGATCTATTGTTGCACAACTGTGTTCGGGTTGCCAAGTAAATACACATTTCTTTCTGGTTAAGAATTTGCGCATTTCCTCTCTGCAATATTCTTCAGACCAGACGTTAAAATATATATATATATATATGGAAAAAATTTCACCATTATTTTAGCCCTATTCTATTGGATTCATCTCTTCGCCCTTATCACATTCATCCATATCATTTTTTCAGCAAAATGTTTTTACCCCGCCTGCTCCTTTTCAGTTCCCCCATCCTCATGGCCCATACTCGTAGCTAAGACTTGGAAGCTCGCTTCAACACCTTGCAGTATGGTCTCATTGAGGCCCAACAAGAAGTGAAACAACTCAGTGCCAATGTCACCACCATCAATAAAACCATGCAGTCCTCAATGGGCGAAATCAAACAAGA
>SNQJ01S0267991.1:0-11852 GCA_010110895.2 Picea sitchensis | reverse complement strand
CTGGTCTTCTTCTAATTGTTCTGCAATTCTTCTCTTCCTTTGTCTGTTTTGCAATTATGCTCTTCTTCAACTTGTTCTGTCATTCTTCTCTGCTTCAAGTCTATTCCTCATCTGTTACTCTTCTCTGATTTTTATCTCACACAGAGCATATTTTCAGTCTCACACTTCACATCCTGTGATTTTCCCTTTCTTACAGTTTAATTCATTTTTCGTCCAGAACAACCAACCACACACAGTCTGTATCTTTTTATTTTATGCACCACTCCCACAGCAGTTACACTTCACATCTTCTTAGGCAAAAGAAAAAACCATCTAAGCAACTAAAACGCCAACCAATCAAGAATCATGACTCAGTTTAGCTAACAAATTTGTAACTGAACAATTAACTATGAGATGGAACAGTAGCCCTCTGATCATATTCAAACTCACTTGACCCGTTGGATTAAGAATAAAGAATATTGTGCCTGTTTCACCATTTCGTAATTCGGCATTTCCGGATCCCTATGGTGAAGCTTAGCACCTCTAGCTTCTTCCTCCATCTTCCATCAATGCAGCCAATGGTTGTGACCACGCGCTTATGCATAAAGCGCTTTCACGATTTTTCATTTCGTGAATCTGGAGATGAGGCATATCGACTCTCCAAGTCGCGATCCTCGAAACTCCGAAATGGAGCTTATCCGAACTGACTCCTTCCCTTCTCGTGACCACCGACGATGACCATAGTCTGTGCCAAAAAGCCGCTTCATATTTCGCGAGTTTCCACACCATGCTCCATTGACTCCAAGTCAACGAAATTCCAATCACTTGCCACTTGTCCTATGATTCGACGGTTCAGATCTGATCTTGATTCAACAACTCAGATCATATCGCGATTTCAGTGTTCTTGTTGTTATGTTTCTTGCCTCTCCAAGTCGCGATTCATGAAACTCCGAAATGGAGTCGGATCAGCGGTCCAGATCACACCTTGATCTGACAGTTGCGATTAAATCACGATTTCGCATATCGCGATTTTGGTGGTTATGTTTCTTGCCTCTCCAAGTCGCGATAGGCGAAGCTCCGATATGGAGCTCAAATCAATGATCCACATTCTTGGTGATCCGATGATCCTGATCTTTTCGCGATCTCGCATCTCACTGTTCCTTAGATGGAGGTTACCCTCACTCCAAGTTGCGATAGGCAAGACTCCGAGATGGATCTGGATCAACGGTCCAGAACAAACCTCGATTTGATGGCTAATATAGTTTCACGATTTCACATATCACGAATTCGAGAGGTTAGGGAACTCCGTTCCTTTGAATTTCCAGTCAGCGACATGATGATCTTTCACCACGTGTCCTGCCTGAAGATTGACAGTCCTCCTTCTTTCGAGATTTTGTGAGCCCGCTTCTCCTTGCACTTTAATGAACGTGCAGGTTCTCCCTGATCCAATGTTGGTTGGAACTTATGCTCAGATCTGACACCTGAGATATGTCCTCCTCTTCTACGTGTTCTTCTTGTCTACAATCAGATCTGATGGTCCTCCTTCTTTTGATAATTAAAATGGGATCCAATGATCAGAAATGTTGCTTCTCCTCCCAAGCTTACTTTGTTCTGCTTACTCTGATTTTTCCATTGATGATCTGCCAACAATCCTCTGAACTATCTCTTCTAAGCTTATTCAAATCTTCTCCAAAACATATTCTCATAATGCCAATCTATTACATACTTTCTGTACTCATGCCATCTTCATTGTTGTACTTGCCATCAATGACAAGCATACAAGCATGCGTTGTCTGTTAAATATTTGCCAACAAAATAACAGTTCAATGTCCTGATGTGCTTGTTTACGGAATCCCTTTTTAATCGTGATTAATTAAATTTTAAACATACTTAACAAATCATTAATCAGTCACATTTTGGAAAATAAAAGAGTTATCACTCTTTCTCACTAAAAAACCCTTGAAGACCGAAATCCCGAAAGCATTAAGTGCTTAAGTGTACTTAACTTAACATTAAAACAAAGATAATGATATTAAATGACTTTTCATGTTTCACTATTCGGGAGTTTTCGAAGACATTCCTATCGAAATCCCAGTTTTGAATCGTCGATATGTGGCAATATTTATAACAAATTAATAGAGATATTTTTAGCGTAAAGTCTGTATCTCAATGTGTACCATCCCCATTAAAGAATTTAATTTTTCTCACCTGTATCAGTACGCTCAATTTAAGGCAATTTAAGGGTCAATAAAGGTTTGTTATTTCGAATTTCATTCTTACTTTCAGACAAGAAGCGAGTTACATTCAATGGAGCTCACGCATTTCTTCTCTGTAACAGGTTTTCATTTTTAGCACAAAAATCATGGCACCCAGAAAAGTGCCTAAGAAGAGTGAGGAGGGCGATGAAATCTCAAATCTAGATGGAGATGTTATATCTGATACTATGCCACATGTTGTGGATTCAGTCAAGTCCTGGAGGAAGATTTTTGAAATCTTGGAGTATGAGGTTAGGAATTGCCCCGACGATTTTGGGAACGAAAAGACTGAAAATAAACTCAGAGATATAGCTGAGTCTGAGCTCCATAAGATAGCCACACAGCTGAGACTCATTCCATACAATGACATGATAAGATGGGCTTTAGAAAAAACCGACATTCAGAAAACAAGTGTTATAAATAGCCAAAAGGTCGTCGTTGGCTCATTTAGACCAAATCACATCCAAGTAATTTATAAACTACCCCATGTTTCTAAATACATTTATAATGCTGAATTTGTAGAAGAATTTCAAAGAAAGGAGTGTACAAAATTGGATCAAACATATCTAGGTATAATCAAAGATTGGTGGGGAATTCCAGCGAAATTTAGGGTTGATACCCATGGAATTTATGCCACAACATCGTTAAGTGAATACATGTTTTATATAGAAATGATGTTATGTAGACGTTTTGGGAGGAAAATCCCTACCCATTTCCCTGCGGAATGGGTGCCAATTATACACGAGGTAGCTAAGGGTTACACTTTCAACTGGGGTAAAATTTTATCAGATAACTTAACCAGGGAGATTGTAGAGTATCAGATGACAAAATCAAAAGGTCGACCTATATATTTTTACATGTTTGCATATATTATGGATGTTATCTATTACATGAATCCATTCCCCTTGATGAATTGGAACTGGAACCCATTCATGTTTATCACTCTAAATTATGGGAGGAGAAAATTAAATATTTCTTTTACAAAATCTGTCACTACATAGTGATACCTATGCACCAAATTCTTTATGGTTATGCACCCCCTCGGATTTCAGAGAAAATCATAGGAAACCTCAGAACGATTGCAGATTGGTTTATTGAAGAGAGTTTCTCTTATGTTAGAGTGTTCGAGTGATCGATTCCTCCTCACGCACTTCCAAAGTTCCTTCCTGATAGACTGGTGTGGAGGGAGGTGGCTTACCAAATAATTACATGAGGCATCAACAAAGAGCTTAAAGAAGCCCAGAAAAAATTCTGGCCAATTTTACTTTGTCCATTCAAAAGTACAAGTTGCGGCATTGGATGAAATTAAACTGGTGAATGTCGAGTTCAAGAGGCATGACCCATACAAAGTGGTGGGACAACACCTGGCTCAATGCAAAATTAAAACTATAGATCATGAAGATTCCCCTCATGATGACATTTTTAAAGGGACCAGAAGCTATGAGGAGGTATTACACAGGATCCAGACACTATCCCCATACCCGCAAGACAAATTCCTTGCTTTCCAAAAACACATATGAAGTGGGTTACCTAAGACACTACAGGGAGAAATGGTAACCTCTCCTCTAGAACAGGAAAGCATACCTCCAAGTTTCAATCCAAATCCTTCTGACGATAAGACTGCAGAAGAAAATCCAAAGAAGACTGAAGCATCTTCACAAAAAGAAGAAGCTTCACAAACTGAGCACCCAAGGTCGGAAATAGAGTCTATGCTCGAGACACCTCCAAATTCCAGTCAAACGATTCCACCTTTATCATCAACTATTCTGGCTAATATCCCAAAAACAATAGGAGAAACACAATCTACGGAGTTGGGTAGCCCTATTACATCATTGAATCCTTTACAATCAACATTTGGAACTCTTAGTATGGAGGTTATATATGTAAGTGACCTAACTCCCATCTCTAGAGAAGATATACCTTCCTCTGACTACTTTTTCAGTAGGAAGAGGAAATATGTAGTGAAATAGGAAATTCATTAGAAAGAAGGCACAATGGTAAAGAAACACAGAGTGCTCGTAGATGGAGAGAACCTAGAAGAGGAAGATTTCTCCATAGAGGTAGAAGGTTCTATGGGAGATTTGGCAAAAACTAACTTATTTTCAATTGACAATCTGAAAACAAAGCTAAAGAAGAAGATTCAGATGATAGCCTAGTTGCAGAGTCAAATAAGGAAATCAGAGAGTAATATTAGAGAGGAGATAAACAAAGGGTTGGAACAAGCTAGTGCCATTGACAAATAAGAAATCCAACTTCTCAGGTCTATCTTGGATGAGATGTATAATAAAATGCAAGCCAATCAAGGGCAGGTCATCCAATAGGAAGAATTAGCGACGCAGTTGTAGGATAGGTTGAATTGTATTCAAAATCACGTGATAGATTTAAAAGTTTTTCAAGCCCAGACACTAGAGGTTCATATGAAGATAGAAGAAGAGAAACAAAGGCTGATTTCTAAAGTAGAGTTTATTCAGAACTATTTCCGAGAAGTAAGTCAATCTTTCAATAACATTGTTTTCAAAGAAAAAGAGGCTAAAGCAGCCCAGGCTACTTTTCAAAAGGTAATTGTACTTTCGAAAAAAGAAGAGGTATCATAAATTCTAAGGTTGTCTGTCACAGAGTACATCAGGGGTGATATCAAGTTTAAAATATGGGAGGCAAACATAGTTGAAAGAATGAAAATAGCCAAGGAAGTCAAGGATGATTGCGAAGAAACCTTCGATTTTCTAGACAAAGGATCATTGGGCATTGGAAAAGACGATTGTCCTGAGCTATTAGGACAAATCAATATTGTAAGACATTAAATGAAACTCAGTGAGAACTTGAATGAAATTCAAATTGAAATTTTACAATTAAAAGAGATTGATGTTACCCAAATAGACAGGTGGTTGGTGAAGCCAAATTTAAAATTGCAATCAACTAAGTTTGCTGAAAAAGGGACTGAAGATCAATTGCCAAAAATTTAGTGGAAATTTTATTTGTTCGAGGCAAAGGATATACCAGAGCCTGCTAGATTTTTAGTGCATTTTCTAGAAAAATGTATTGAATGTCTCAGACCAAATGAAGGAGATACTTCAAAGAAGAAATAAAGTATCATATTGTAGGCTCATATTATCAAGATGATAGAGAAATAAAAGATAACCATGCAAACGGTTCAAGTTTTCATTTTTGTAACCTTTAGCCCCTAGGACTTAGGAAATCACCAACTGTCAAGAATTGGTGACTTTGTATAAATATAATTTTAGAAGATTGAGAAAAGGCTTTTTTGCAGTCGATTGTACTAGAGACTTTTTCTTCATTTACAATGATTAATGAGAATAAAAAATGGAGATTCCAGATTCTATCAACCCTCAGTTATGTGTGCCTCTTTACTTTCATTTTCAACATCTTCCCCTTATATATCTTTGATGAATGTTCAACTACAATTTAGTACAACATCTATTGTGGTTAAGATTTATTTGGTTATCTAATTGTTTACGTTTTTTTCTCTGTGCTTGCTATTAGCAGGCTCAACACCTGTAGATTATTCAGATTACTATATTTTTATGCTTCATTAGAGATCTCTTGTCTTTCTTCTTCTCCTGTTGCAAAGTGAGATTCCTCCATGATGGATGCCTCACATTGTTTAAACAACTTTATGTTTTTATCCCATCACTTTCATGATTTTTGATTTTGACTTAGGAATGGGAAACGGCCTATGAAACTGTTATATTATTAATTTAATTTTGGGAAATTTTGTCTTATAATCCAAAACAAAAATAGAAAACCTTGAAAACAAAGTAATAGATTTTTTAACCTTCATCCCTCATGATTGTACCTGTTACAAGACAACCCAATATAGAACCTGACCTTTCAAATCAGACTAACATTGTATTAAACGTATTTAACACTATCTTATAGACAACAAACACCTAGGTTGAATTAGAACATTCATGGGAAAAAATTGAACAGGATATAAGCATCCAGGAACAATTGGAAGCTAGATAGAGATAGTTAAGAAATCAGCCATAGCTTTTCCCTTAATAACTGACACTTTTTATACCTTAACTCTCTATACCTTTTACGGATTCCTAGACTTTATACTTTAAAGCCTTAAGTATAAACTATGGAACAACACAAGGTGTGCACAGAGAACACAAGGAATGCATTGACGAAATTTGTTTCAGCTTCGAAGCTTAGAGAGTGCAAAGAGACCGGTGCAAGGCATGCACAATCGTCCGCAAGAATTTGAACCTTCCGTAAATATCTGGTGCAAGGAGTGCATAGATCCGAGATTCGACTAAGTGTTGAAGGGAATTTGCAGAAGTTGAAGAACTAGGAAAGGAGAATGCCAGGAGGGCGAGAGGAGTTTCTCTTCGATAAATCATTCAGATATGTGTTATCAATATCCTTGAAACGCAAGGAGTGCACAGGAAGTGGAAGTATTCACAAGACCAATCTCAGAAGGAATAATTCTTTTCATAAGTGTTAACAATATCCAAGAAATGGACTCGCAGGAAGGATAAAGGTCAAGGCCTTTGAATCCTTCGAAAATATTCTAAGTCTGAAGAAAACACAAGCCCAAAGGGAATGTTTTGGACCATCTGATTAGCATCCAAACAATGAGGAGTAAGTGCAGAGGAGGAAATATCTTAGCCGTTCGATCTGAGAACAAAGGAATCATAACCTCCTGATCAAGGTCAAGTGCACTAACGATAAGACTTGAAAGTACACAAGAGGAGTCGGGTTGCTAAACTCTGAAATCATCAGAACCATCCATCAAGGGGGACACGTGGTGAGAGACTAGCATTTCAATGACTAGTGACTCAGAGAATTCAAAGGTAGAGTCATAAAAACTCGCAAATTGTGAAATTGCGATTTGATCGCAGTCATCAATTGGAGGAGGGAGATGAAGCGTAGATCTGGTCTTGTCGGGAGTTCACAACTCGGAGAATCGAAAGTAGGAGTTCTGGGAACTCGTGAAATCTAAGTTCGCTATTTGATCTAAGTCATTAGATCAAGGAGAAATATGGACCGCTAGTTTCCCAGGGAGATATCGGGAGTTCATATATCGGGAGAAGGGAGGTGAGCGGTCCTCCAACTTCGTGAAAACATGAAGTCCCGATAGGCAAAAAGGAGATCAGGACCGTTGGATCACGGGGATTGTGGACCATTGATTTGGCGCTCCGAAATATTATTATTCCGGGGTTTCAGAGGTTGGGAGATTCAGGGTGAATCACATGCAAAGACCCAATATGAAAAGTCATGATGCACCCTTTGAACAAGTGAGTGGTCACAGTTGTGGTCACGTGAAGGAAAGGGCTTAGCTAGAGGAAAGCTAGAGCCCGTTTGGTGTTGAGGTTTGAACAACGCTCAGGAGAGGGCCCGCGGGTCTCATACGATTTGCGTCTTTGGAAAAAAGGACCTGTGTAGGTGGGTTTAGGGTCTATTAGAGACCCAAAGAGCCAATCAAACTCAGTTTCTTGATCATTCCTAGACCGGTAGGTCATGCAACCCTTAGGAGAGAAGGGGGGTTTACACCAAGTGGCATTAGAGTGATAGTTTGCTTGCAAACAATAGGTAAAGGAGAGGAGACAAAAGAACTCAAATTTGTACTCTGTGTGTGACAGATGGTCAACACAATTCCGCCAAGGAGATGAGCAGAAGCACCTTTAGCCAATTGAGTTGTAGAAAGGGAGATGCGAGAACTTGATGAAAGATTAGAAGTGATGGAGGAAACACAGAGAGGAGCACCCGATACTGGAGATATCAACGATGCAGAGAGTGAAGCAGTATAAGTCGAAGAAGATGCACGAGAGGATGTTGTCGAAGAACCCTTGTTGGGAGCAGTTGTTAGATTGGGAGGCAGAACCAATATAGAGGTCCATATGTATGAAGGAAATTTAGATGCTGAAGAGCTATTGGATTGGATAATATCCATGGACAAACATTTCGAATATGAAGATGTCGATGAAGAGAGAAAGGTGAAACAGGTTGTCATCGGGATCAAAGGACATGCAACACTGTGGTGGGATGAACTGCAGGCTGAGTGGAGGAGCCAAGGAAAATAAAAGATAAATAATTGGGACAAAATGGTAGCCAAGATGAACGCTAATTTCATTCCCAAAGATTATCAGATCAATCTATTCAGGAAGATGCAGAACCTGAGATTGAAAGGGATGACAATTAAGGAGTACACATAGGAGTTCTATAGGTTGAACATCAGAACTGGACAAAGAGAGAGAGATGAATAAAAGTATCCATATATATAAATGGCCTGAGATATGAAATCCAGGATGAGCTCAGCATGATGTCAGTAAGAACAGTGGAGGATTCTTATCAATTTGCACTGAAGGCAGAGGAGAAGTTGGCCAGAAATAAAAGCCAATGAGGAAGAGGTAAAATCCCAGTCCTAACTAGAGGTAAGGGAGTTACCCATTACAAGGCACATAAGTCTAAGGAGGAGGATGAAAAACCACACAGTCACTTGGAAAGAGGAGAAATTTCTCAAGGAAGACAGGGTGGTGGAAGAAGTTCTTCTAGAGGAAGAGGAAGAAGAGGAGGAGGAGAAGTAAGATACTATGTCTGTAGAAAGACAGGGCATGTGTCTTGGGAATGCCCTGAGAAAAATAAAGAAGGATGAGGTGAAGTTCACATTTCATAAGCATAGAGAAGAGATGTTGAGGAAGACGGAGCAGAGGATGGGAGATCCCTGATGTTGAGGAAGTTTCTCTTAAAACCAGAGGCAGAAGTTGAAAAGCCAGTGTAGAGGAATGTTCTCTTCAGGACAACTTGCAAGACTAAAGACAGAGTATGCAAGGTGATAATTGACAGTGGGAGCACTGATAAGTTAGTATCCATGGAGATGGTGGATAAATTGGAGCTGGAGACAACTACACATCCGGAGCCATATAAAGTCTCATGGTTGAAGAAAGGACACTAGGTAATGGTTACTAAACAATGTTTGGTTGAATTATGTGTGATGTAATTCCCATGGATGTATGCCATATTTTGTTGCGAAGACCATAGAAGTTTGACATGAATGTCATTCATGATGTGAGGAAAAATACATACACCTTGGAGAAGAATTGTAGAACACACATGTTGCTGCCAATAGAGGATAAGAAATTGAAAGAGGAACCCAACAAAATCATACTTCTCAGGAACAGGAAGGAACTCCTGAAAGAAGTCAAGGAAGAACAGGAGATGTTGTTCATTGTGGTGAGGAAACCTAGATTTATTCTTACAAGTACATCGATGGATGATTTGACAGAAGAAGTTTAGGAATTGTTGGATAATTTTGCTGACATAGTGGTGGATGAGATACCTAAATCATTTCCACCCATCATAAGTACCATCCATGTAACACACCCACTATGGAAATTCAAAATTTTTTGGCCTTTTTCATCTTTTCTCCGATGAACAGAATTCGTTGAATCCCTACGGGATATGATACAGACCCTACCATCCCTTATCCATACTCATATGATCGGTGGCTATGACCACAGGTCTTACCGGAGAGGTGCTCTCGACTTTCACGATTCAGAAAAATTGCGATGCATGTATTCGCTTATTCATTTCGGGGTTTCATCCATAGGAATTTCCTGTCTAGCGAACACGAGGAAAACTGACCTTTGCCGATTCCGGGTACCAAAACGTCGAAACACCAAAATGATGTGTGCTAGTCCATTTCAGGAAATCGCCTATCAGTATTTCATGACATGCGAGGACAGGAGGATTTTGCATCCGGGTCTCCAGGAAGCCGAAACTCCAAAACATCATAACCTGTCCACGCTCTATCATTTCAGGATGTCGCAAGTCGGGATTTTAGGAGTCGTGAGGACAAGAGACTTGCCTCTAGATATCTCGGGTGCTGAAACACCATAACATTAAATTCTAGTCACTCTATACTCATTTCAGGGTTTCATACTTCGGGATTTCGTGATATGCAATGACAAGAGGATCTTACCCTTAGGTATCCCGGATGCCGAAATACCGAACGACTGTATCTCATCCATGCTACTATTATTTCGGGGTTTCGTCCATCGGGATTTTGCGACATGCGAGAATCATGAGGTCTCACACCTGGGTTTCCCGGGAGCCGAAACTCTGAAATACACTATACTATTTCGGGGTTTCACAAGTCGGGATTTCGGGGCTTGCAAGTGCGAGAAGACTGACCCTTGGGTTTCCCGGTTACCGAAAAACCGAAACACCAAGGCTTACCCATCCTAGACCTTTTCGGGGTTTCATACTTCAGGATTTCACGATGTACGATGACAAGAGTTCTCGCATATGAGTTTTTCGGGGGCCGAAGTTCCGAAACGCTGATATATATATATATATATATATATATATATATNTCCCAAGTCAGGATTTCGGGAGTCGTGGGGACAAGGGTTCTTACCCTCTGATCTCCCGGGTGCCGAAAAGCCAAAACGCTTACTGGCCACCACGTGTACTCTACAGATGGACGGTCTAGGTACTACCATGGGTCTTGGAATCAATGGTTTCGATTTCGTTGCTACTTACGAAGGTTAAAAAATGGGTCGAGGCATTAACGCCTGTGTTCCTTCATCCAATTTGACGGTCATAACAGACCTTAGATCCTCCGAAAGGATCTCATTCGTGTATTTAGCAAGAGGAAGGGTATCCTGGGTATCGAACCACCAAAAGGTCCTTAAGTCATCCACATGCTATCATTTTGGGATTTCGGGGCTCGAGGTTTCAGGACTCGCGAGTACAAGAGAACTCGCACCTAGATACTCCGGGTGTCGAAACTCCGAAAACTCTTAATTTTCCCCCATGCTAATATTTTAGGATTTCGCAAGTCGGGATTTTGGGACTTGCGAGTGCAAGGAAACTCACCCTTGGGTACTCTGGGTATCGAAATGCCGAAATGTTGGAGTCTAAGACGACCATTCTCCCTCGTGCAAGATTTTAAGACTTAAACTATAACATCCTCCTTTGGGTCCTCAGGCAATTTACCCCAGGTTTTGAAGACCAGACTGGAAGGTCTTCTAGGAGGTAAGGGAGTGATATCAAAAGGGTGCCTTCATGGGGAAATCTATCTAAGGCATCAGGTATGACAAACACGGGAACAAATCTCCCAAGAGAAGACTTGAAAATCTGTATTAGTTCAATATATATATATATATAAACATAAACCATACATGGTCTTTCCAATAAAAGCATGTAGCCATCATTTCTGATCAAAACACCATGCAGACAATATTATACTGAAACCATTCATAATTGCACATACCATGAGCATACATGTCAGCATATAAATTTCAAGATACGAGATATAAAACACTTATCAGCAAAACACCAGGTGTGATGCAATTGCTGAGAGGGGTGCTTGTTTCCACCCAACCGTAGGCTCAGCTACTCCGAATTGGATTTACCACTAGCCACCCCCAAGCTAGACCACGATGCTTGAGACTCTTTGTCTCAGTTCTTCATCGATCGAGAACGAAGGTTACTCTCCTTATTCTCTGCTATCTCTCACTCTGTTACCACCCTATAAATTATAGGAATCAACGGGTGACTAGGATATGGTCTGTATCTAGTGTTTTTGTTGACAAATAATTTTTCATTCTGCAAATAATTTGAAAAGAAAAGAAAAAAGAGAATAATTTG